>JANAVB010042018.1:4272837-4507837 GCA_029216955.1 Iris pallida | reverse complement strand
GTGCGGAGAGATAGAAATTGTGTAATCAATCATGGTGAGAGTTGTTGAAATATTCTTAAAAATATGGAGGATCGATAAGATTGGATATTGGTATTGGTGGATAGAATGATTCAATTACGTAGAGATACCACTCACGAGGCTTGGCTGAAATGCATATACTTCAGGGACGCCTTGAATATGTGCATGATCCAACTCGAGTGGTAATGACAGATTCTCTATCATGATGCTTAGTTGAAATGCTTATATTTTGGGGATGTCTTAAATATGTGCACGATCCAATTAAGTGACACGTTGAATTCAATTGACATTAAAGGAACGAAAAAGCTATCAATTTTTTTGAAATTGTGTGTTTCAAAAAAATATTGATAGAAGTGCGATCGTTGGATTCAAAATGAACTTGAATATTGATTGATTGGGTGGTGTTCCCTTGAACTAAGATGTCCGTGTGCTCAACGAGTATAATGAGATATAGTTGTTCGAGGTAAAAAAATAAATAAGGTGCAAGCTTGGCTCGGATTGAAGAAAACACAAAGAAGGAGTGTGTGCGAGAACCATTAGATATTGAATCAAGTGATAAGTCGATGAGTGTGTACTTAGTAAGTTTCGAAGACGAAATTTTTTTGAGTGGTGTATAATATAGTATTCTGTCCTGCTCAGTTCAACCGGAGGAAGCAAAATGCAACGACATTTGGACTTAGTCATGCAACGGCTTGCTCGAGGTCCCGCTCGGCTGAGACAACTCCTCGCTCAGGTGGGTGGCTTCGATGAACTTGCCTCATATTGGGCTTCACGATAATAAAAGAGAAGTTCTATTTCACTAGATAGGCTTGAATAAAAGAGATGAATCCATATAGCTAAGAAAATAATCCCAGTGAGTCAAGTATGTGTGCAGAACATAGAAAAAGTGTCATAATGTTGCTTAGATGTTCTCTACAATGGTTTTCAAAGATGGCATTGGGTCCTTCGATCGCATGATTGAGTTAGACAAAGTTATCCCACAGGCTATCCAAGTTATAGCAGGCACGTTCCCATGATCCTATTGCTTGTCATAGCAAAAATGTTCCACGGTCTCACAGTTAGTCCTATAAAAGATGCCACGGATTAAGAAACTCAAATAACATGGTTGTTCAAGTTGAGAAAGTGCACAGTCCCATGGTTCTATGGCTTCATATAGCCATATGTTCCTACGGTCTCAAGGCCCATCGTATAGAGTATGACTTGTACGGTAATGTCGCATATAACACTATTGTTTAAGGCAAAAACCCTGATTGGTTCACTAAGAAGTATGCCACGGTCTATGGCACGAAACACGTATTGTTCAATTTAAGTAGGGAGGCTATACAGTAGCCGTTCCCTGGGTAAAGAGAATATAAAGTTCAAGTGATGGTTTGTCGTCGAGGCGGTCCCTCGTTTGGGAGTCTCCAAACAAGTATGGAATGTACGGTTTATATGCACAATATGCGAAGGTTTGAGTCTTACCATAAATTAGGCCATGTATTTACGTAATTCTAGATAAAGTCTCATAGGTGCGTGGTCATGGACAACTTGTACACAAGGGCGATGTTTCTTCGGATGATAACCTGGAGCCAGAGGACCGATCCGGCCGAGGAAACACAATATAACTGATACTGAGCAACTAAAAATTTGTTGGGCTTTTATTGGGGCTAGCTACCTATATTGATTGACCCACCAATTTGCTAGCTATGTCCATGATAGCTTGAATTGTCAGTGACCTTTCATATAAATAACTTGGTGTACTAAGCGACAACCTGCATGTACAGTGTTGGTTGAATTAAAAGGAGGTGCAAGCACGACATGAATTGAGTCAAGAAGGTATGCATGGTTGCAATACTAGTATGGAGCCTAAGATTTGGCTATAGCATAGATACGTGCTTTGGCACGAGATGTGGCATCGCATTTGAGTCGTCAACACAAGTTCTACAAGGATGGGATTGAGTTCGAGTTAAGTCGGGAAGGGCCGTAAGACAAAGTTTGATTAACTCGTATTGAGTTGTGAGGCACGGCCTCGATATTGAAACATGAACAAAGTTTATGGAATGACCATGTTATGGCTTCCCAAAGTATGGGCTGAAGGGCCAGCACAACTCGATACGTTACTGATGTTGGCACGAGAATGGTTTAGAGGCACAAAGGGTATTACTGCAAGGCACGGCCACGATATTATACAAATGAGTTTCGTAGCACGGTCTCAAAGATTTTGATAGTGTGATCACGTCGGTTGCAACACGAATAGGCCAGGAGTCCAAATATAAAATTGATCCTAAGGCAAGAATAAGAAGACAATTAAAAAGTGGTTGCACTAATTAAATGAACATGTTCATTTTGTATGGGTGGGCGAGGAGCTCACACCACCAGTACGGTTGTGTACTGACCACCCAACATTTTTTATGCACATATTACAGGTACTTGCTGTCGAGGCAGAGCTCGCATGGATGCGCTGAGGCATGAAGTTCTTTGGCGTTTCAAGACGTGCAGCTGCATAGAAGACTTCACCTATACGGAATGCAATGTATGACATCGCGTTCTAAAACATCCGCTGGATCGTCATTTGTACTAAAATATGGGAAAGAGCAGAGTGAATTGTATATTCGAAAATTATGAGCTTAAGTGATTTTAATCTTGGTTTCGTGCATTTGTAATATTATTTTCAATATCAATAAAGATCATCATTTTGTTCATGTCATTGCGTTATTCAACTTCTCTGCTTGGGACTTCTGTACGACGATCTCATCGCAAGATGCTATAATCGACTGTTATGGAACCCGTCTTACGTGAGCGCAATCTAGGCTCACAAGGCATTACACCTTAGCGAGGACGATGACTCCTCCGGGAGTGGGCATGACAGGCAGTGTCTTTGTGTCTGTGTCTGTGTCTGTATCCGTATCAGTGTATGTGTGTTAGTGTCCATGTTCGGATCTGTGTCGTGTCAGCATGATGGAGATAGGGTTAGGGTTACTTGACCAAGGGGGTCGAGGGGAGTCATCGGGACTAAGGGGCATCAGGGTAGGGGACAGAGAGGATCGCTAGAGTCGAGAGGGTCCAAGGGGCGTCGGGGCCGGGGTGAGGGGGGTTGCCATAGTCCAATGGGGCACCGGGGCGGGGAGCCGCTGTGAGAAGGGGGTCACTGGAGTCGAGAAGGGAGATAGGGGCATGAGGAGGTCGAAGGAGAGGGGGGCCGAAAATAAAATTTTGGAAGAAACAAAAGGTCGGACCAACTAGCGGAACCTTATATGAAGTAATTTAGTGACGTCAGCACTATACGTCGCTAAACGTAGCTATTTTTAATATAATGCAACATATAAGTTTTGGAGTCACTATACGTGGTTGTATTTTAAAATATAGCGACGTTGATTGACGACTTCCCGACGTCAACTTTCATAATAATAAAGGTAGTTCTTAAATGTCGTTGAACGTCGCTAACAGTGACATATTGCGACGTCATTTTTAAATGTCGCAAATTTCTAAAATATTAGCGCCATCCATCTCCAGAGTCGCTAAATCCGTCGTCGATTTAACTTATTTTAGTAGTGAAAGTCGTTCCTCTGATAATCGTTGTTTTCGTCGATGTTGTCCCACTTGCGGTAGCACTATGGATCAATCTCTCTATCACTGTCATGGCCATCATTATCGTGACCCTCCATACGAGATCATGCCCCTCATTGCTTACTAGACGAATCCCTACGAGCCCAAAGTGAACCATGTGTCGACGCGTGGCCATCTCTTGGAGGTTATGTGCGTCGATCACTCATAAAGCCATTTATAGATCTCAAACTCGTTTCTTCGAGGTTCATGGAAAAGGATTCATTCACTGAAGAGAGACTTCCATGTGATAGATTGCCACAAAGAGATGTTTATCCTCATGTCCTTCATAAGAAGATATTGGTCGTCGTTACCATTGTTGGTTCTAGACATGATTCGTGACACGTTGAGGCTCTGATACCACCTGACACATCATGGAGTCGTCAATCACTAACCAAATAATGCAAGATATATACGAGGACTTATACCTCAATTCTCAATTAAGAGCAAGAATTAAAAGAGATAAAACTCCAATGGAACAACCCAAAATCAAAGCAATTCAATAATATTCAACTTAAATTTCTCCCTACAACTCTCTATGCAATTTCTAACTTAAGTCTTAAGAAATAAATATACACATACTAGAAAAATATCTAAATAATAATTACAAATTAATTAAAAAGATCATCAAGATCCGTCAAAAGCCTCCCAAAATTAAGTATTAAATGCGCCGAACCAGACCGAACCGTTATTTGGTTTAATTGAACCGGAATTATGTTTTTTTCTTGATGCATGAGTAAGGTGGAGATTTTGGGGTTGGTTCGTCCATTTGGAACCCAGAAGCATACATGTCATATTACAAGATGAAATTTTTGTTGGAATAAACATAATATATGTATACAACCTTTATACCCTCATCATAATTCCTGTTAAGTGTGATACCTTGTGTTAGGAAGTTTAACTAGTACTAATATACAAGAAACCATGACAAAAACTCTCTATAAGATGTTGCAAATAATAAAGTTAAGTTGTACCAATATGCAAATAAACCCATGAGAAAAATGCACCTGGAATTATTAAGTATCATTCCTCCACACACATTTCAGTGTAAAGGAGAGGAAACTTCAAACTACCACAGCCAGTCCTCTTGCTCTCTGACCCTTTGCTATGTACAGTGAGAACTAGGATTTGGTGTTAGAGTTCTAATTGCCTCTTCGAAGTGCTTCTTCTCGCTCTAGTAATTATAGGTAACCTTTCTTCTTATTCTCAGTTCCCTCTAACTACTTTTTTCTCAACATGTAGCACTCTAACCATACTTTCTCAGTTAAAATCTTACTATGAATATGCATCTATGATCAATGGGGTTATATGTGCTCTTATCTCTAGATTATATTCTTGTGGGCAGCATTTTTTTCCCTTCTCCTTTCTTTTTCAAATAGTTCTACAACAATGACCATGTTTTCCTGGTTTGAACACTGAATTGAACTCTCTCTTTATTTTGGTTGATCCTAATTTGCAGAAAATATGAATATAAGACTGCTTCATTTTTTTCACTTTTATTGACATTATAATTCTCCACGAATTAGAATAGTTCTACATATAATTGTAATCTCCTAATTTACATGGCATTTATTATGTGCATCCGTCGCTTCTCAATCTTCCAGTTGGTTTTTTATGTTTCTTCTACTGTTCCTTTTCGTTGGACATTACTGTCTTATAAGTTGTTTGTAATCATTTTTCTTGTGCAATTTCTGATATTAATACATGAACGAAATTGTCAAATATAAGCTGTGTGTACTGAAGAAGTGTCTGCAAACATTGGTGCTTGGTATAGGAATATGACAAGATCGCGAATGCCTATGTTGGTTCTTCTGCTATTGATATTTTGGGCGTCAACTGGAGAAGCAGAGTATCTCAAGTACAAGGATCCAAACCAGTCGTTGGGCGTCAGGATCAACGACTTGATGAAACGAATGACCCTTGCCGAGAAGATTGGTCAAATGGCACAGATCGAGCGAAGTGTTGCAAGCGCACAAGTGATGAAAGATTATTTCATAGGTAAAGCGAGAAATGTACTTATTCGTGTGGTCTTCAAAAGAATTTACAAGAAACATAGGTAAATACTCGATAATGTTTGCATAGGAAGTGTGTTGAGCGGAGGTGGGAGTGTACCTGCTCCTCGAGCTACTCCTGAGGATTGGGTGAACATGGTTAATGAGTTCCAGAATGGAAGCCTGTCATCGCGTCTCGGAATTCCAATGATTTATGGGATTGATGCTATACATGGACACAACAATGTCTACAACGCGACGATTTTCCCTCACAATATCGGGCTCGGTGCTACCAGGCAAAATTTCAATTCACGATTCTAGTCAGATTGGACTAAAACTTGAATTTGCATCTCCGTGTGCTTAACTCGAACGTGTCTCGTCTGCTAGGGATCCTGAACTGGTGAAGCGGATCGGTGTTGCAACGGCTCTCGAAGTCAGGGCGACGGGGATTCCGTATACTTTTGCTCCATCCATCGCGGTACGCAAATAAGTACCAACACATAACTGTGCAACACATACTTCACTTTCCGATTCAAGATTTCCTTGGGACAATTCAGGTTTGCAGAGATCCGAGATGGGGTCGGTGCTACGAAAGCTTTAGCGAAGATCACACTATCGTTCAAGCAATGACAGAACTTATTCCTGGATTACAAGGAGATATTCCTGCTAATTCCTCAAAGGGTGTTCCTTATGTTGCTGGAAAGTACGACATTCAATATCTTTAGTACTAACTCGGCCATATGGTGTCGAACACGTATCGGACACAAGACGGACACTTGAACATACACTAGGACACGCCAAGTTCCATATGTGCGTTTCCGTGTCCTTGCCGTGTCAGTACTAAGAATCTTTAAAGTGGAATAACATCTTAGTTCTCTGATACCTGACTTATGGAAATACTATACTTCTTAGGAAAAATTGGAGATTACAATAAGAAATTAGATTTGAGAAGTTCGACATTGATTCATATGCTCAAATATAATGCCCACGCACACTTAATACTTGATCACATTTGGAATAACCAAAAGTAACATCTACACCTAGCTCTGGTAGATGATCAATCTGTAACGAGTTTTGCTATGTTTTGGAAAATAATTTAGATAGTGTTACTCCGATACACATCGAACAATTGCTGATGACTTGTCAGGGATAAGGTTGCGGCGTGTGCCAAGCATTATGTTGGCGATGGCGGTACACACAACGGCATCGACGAGGACAACACCATCATCAACGGGCATGGCCTCTTCAGCATCCACATGCCGGCCTACTACAACTCCATCATCAAGGGTGTCTCCACTGTCATGGTTTCATACTCGAGCTGGAACGGAGTCAAAATGCACGCCAACCGAGCTCTGATCTCCGGTTTCCTCAAGAACAAACTCCGTTTCAGAGTAAGGACACGATGCACGTAATCAGAGTTGGTTCGTGTTTTCGCAGTTTGCAGCCGACCAAATTTTGGTTCCGTGGCTTTTCAGGGCTTTGTCATATCAGATTGGCAGGGAATTGATAGGATCACCACTCCACCAGGTGCAAATTACACTTACTCTGTTCTTACTGGAGTCAATGCCGGCATCGACATGGTCAGTTTATTCTGTTGCTTGATTTATGTTGCACAGCCACCGCTACGTCACGATACTTTCCGGACACAGTGACAAAGATTCGACACCTGCTTTGGCGTGTCCTCGTATAATTTGGAATGTATGTTACATGTCCGATACCGGTCTGACACAGTGTGAACATGCAAACCAGTGGTTATCAGTAGAGTGAAAGTTGTTTTATTTCTATATTTATCGGCTACTCGTTTTCTAACTACTTTTACCCCCTCCTATAGTTCTATAGTGAAGAATGCTCTTTGCTCTATACAAAATAACTATGATATTGTTTTGACACGAAGAATTTACACTAATCCGTCGTTTCGGTGGTCTGTAGATAATGATTCCGTACAACTACACGACCTTCATCGACGATCTGACCGATCTTGTCAGCAAGAACTACGTTCCCATGAGCAGAATTGACGATGCTGTGAGACGGATTCTGCGTGTCAAGTTCGTCACGGGCCTCTTCGAGAACCCTATGGCTGATCTTAGCTATGCCAATCAGCTGGGGAAAAAGGTTGAACTCCTTGAAAGACTTCCAAAAAATTGCACTCTGGGTTTGAGAGCCATATCTTTTGCATACAATGATCGATCGATGGATGTAACAGGAACACAGGGAGTTGGCAAGAGAAGCTGTACGGAAATCGCTTGTTCTGTTGAAAAATGGAAAATCTAATGGGAAGCCATTGCTTCCCCTCGCGAAGAAGGCTGCGAAGATCCTAGTTGCCGGAAGCCATGCCGATAACTTGGGTTATCAGTGTGGAGGATGGACAATAACTTGGCAAGGAGAAAGTGGGAATAATAATACAGTTGGTATGTAACAGATCATTTCTCTCTCTTTCCGAGTTGTGTTTATTATGTGTCCAATATGTGTCCGAGACAATCCACATTTATTGAGTAAACATTTGGACTACGCACATACAGGTACTACAATCCTTGAAGGCATCAGATTCACTGTCGATCCTACCACCGATGTCGTCTACTCCGAGAGCCCCGACACTGGCTTCGTAAGAGAGAACGAGTTCTCCTATGCCATAGTTGTTGTCGGCGAGACCCCTTATGCTGAAACGGCCGGAGACAATCTCAACCTCACCCTCCCCGACCCCGGTGCAAGCACGATCAGGAACGTCTGCGGCACGGTCAGGTGCGTCGTGGTCATCATCTCCGGGAGGCCCCTCGTGATCAAAAGTTACGTTCCGTCGATGGACGCTCTTGTCGCGGCCTGGCTTCCTGGGACAGAAGGCCAGGGCGTCGCAGATGTGCTCTTCGGCGACTACGGATTCACCGGGAAGCTGTCCAGAACATGGTTCAAGTCTGTGGATCAGCTGCCCATGAATGTCGGGGACAAACACTATGACCCATTGTTTCCGTTTGGATTTGGCTTGACAACAGAGGTCTAGAACGAGTAACAGTGGATGAGAAAATGAAGGTCATGTATCGGACTCGGAACAAGGAACGCAATCTATTCTAGTTATGGCAAGTTGTGACTACCTATTGTACTATTCTACTTGAGTTTGTCTTCTGTTATGTTTTCTTGCGAGATCTTGTACTCTGTTTCCTTAGTTATCATTAATCGAACAAGTGATTTATGTTGGAGTCCAGTCTCAAGTTGGTAACAATATATTTGTGAAATATAAATATAATTAAATATTTAATTTGATTAGATTTGGATGTCCATAGGTGTTGTGCTATTTTAGATACAATATGATTCTTATTTTAGGAAATCCTATTATGATCTAGAATAGATTATTGATGGGCTATTTTAGGTGTAATAGGATTCTTTTTTTAGGGCTTAATATTTAAAAAATCTTATTATGACATAAAATAGGATTTTTCTCATCCTATATATTTGGGGTGAAGGTGGAGGCACAAAGCACATCACAAAGTGGAGATTTAGCTTACTCGTCCACAAGAAAATCTAAGAGAAAGTCTGTACTTTACTCTTAGGACTTCAACATCCAAGACAGAAGGAAGGAGAAAATCTAATTGATGAGTCGTCAACTTCGGTTAGAAAAATTGCTACGGGTTGGTGAGTGATCTCAATTGTAATCTTATGTTTTCCTTCTTGAGAGTGGTAAGGGGGTTGAACATATTAGGACAAAGGGTTCAACGTGAGTTATGTCAATACTATAATTTCATCTAAGTTATTAAAGGTTGTTATTTGTCCAGGTGACGTACGTCACCGCCATATACTTGCCTTCATCTTGTAGTTGGTGAACGTTAGACGAGAGTTGGTTTTGATCAGGTGGGTTGGCAAAACGCTTCCGTGCACCCAACAATTGGTATCAGAGATTTGGGGATTCTGAAAACATGTCTACGGAGCAGATGAACACTCGTATGATCACCCTCACACGAGAAAACTATACCATTTGGAAGCCAAGGATGGAAGATTTACTCTGGTGCAATGACTTGCATGGTCCGTTGGAGGGCGAGAACGCAAAGCCATCAGACAAAGCTGTTGAAGACTGGAAACGACTGGATTAGAAGGTCGTTGGATTCATCCGCCAATGGTTGGACGATTCGATATTTCACCACATGTCCATGGAGAGTTGGACAAAAAGTATTATGGGAGAAGCTGCATTTGCTTTACAAAAGGAAGATGACTGGCAACAAGGTATTTCTTATTCGCCAACTCGTCAACTCGAAGTACACGGAGGGTGCCCCAGTGGCACACCATCTGAACGAGTTTCAGAGTATCATCAATTAGCTATCTGTTATGAATATGGTGATTGATGATGAGCTTCAGGCCCTACTGCTCTTGAGTTCTCTGCCGAAAAGTTGGAAGACGTTGGTGGTATCGGTGAGCAACTTCGCGTCCGATGGAGTTGTCACGATGGAGGCAGTCAAAAATAGATTGTTGAATTAGGGGCACAAGCAAGTTGAATCGTTGCATGAGTCTGCTCTGGTGGCTTCCTATGGGAAGGAAAGACCCAAGTCACAGGCGAGAACAGGATTGAGTTATCGGGATCTTGCGATTATGGACCGCAAAGAGGACTGCTATCACTGTGGCAAAATGGGTCATATCAAGAGGAATTGCATGAAGCTCAAAGCTGAGAAGGCCAAAGGCAGGGACGATCAGGAGGATCTCACAATGTTTGGAGATATCATCATCGCAGCGACCGATGCAGAGGAACCTTGTGGCATGTGTCATGATAGCGATTGGATCATGAACACGGGAGCATCGTACCACGCCACTCCATATAGGAGGATCTTCACGTTATACCACAGTGGCAGGTTTGGACGTGTGAAGATGGACGACAAAGGGACGAGTGTAGTTGTAGGCATCGGTGATGTGAACTTGACGACGGAGTTTAGTAAGAAGCTCAACCTCAGGGGTGTGCGACATGTACCGAGTTTGCGCTACAACTTGGTTTCGGTAGGAAGGCTGACAGATGATGGCTGTCGTAATTTGTTTGGAAACAAATATTGGATACTTGCAAAGGGTTCCTAATAGCTGGCTCGAGATATTTGGGTACAGGCTCAAGCCGTTGAGCTATACAGGCAGGCCACATACACCGGATGGAGGCACGATGGGTGTTCGATAGGAGGGGGTTTGTTGGAAACATGCTGAGGAGGGTCTTCGAAAAGTTTTGAGGGTTACAGAGGTTTTGGTTCGTCGAGACAAAGAAATGAATGGAGATGAGTTAAAGATTAAGTGTCAGTCTGTCGGCCCCATGATAGCTGGTCGGTCTCCAGGTTGGGGTTGGCCTACGGATCCGATTTTAGCGACGGGTGGTTTGCCAAAACTTTACTGAGCGACATTGGTTTCAGCAGTTTGAAGCCAAGGAGGTGATCAAGGTTTGCAGCAAACTCAATCAGAGGTGGGTGCATCACTATTCATACAGTTTAGGGGGAGCTGTAAATCATCGACGGCATGCACAGTACGTGATGTTCTGCTCCATGACGCATCTGTATGGAGAGCTTCAAGTTCAGACACGAAGGTGGGCAGGTACAGGAGTTCGAATCTCGTTAGAACTGTACTGTCCGTTTGGTTGGGCCAGCCAAGGGTAAAGAAGATCGTCGGAGCATTAACACTTTCTGGTGGAAGACGAAAGTTGGTGACATGCATCCAAGACTTATGGTGAGGCTTATCGCCAGGGACTTTGGTCTTGGTCATATCATTGAAATCTATAGGATCCCAGTAGTACAGGAGGTGCTACGCATGGCAGCTAGCATTGACATGACAGTCAAGGAGCTGGAGACAAAGAAAGATGCAAAACAGCTCGGGGGATCGGAGATCAGTGGCATGGGGGAGCAGGAACTCTATTGGGGGACGACGGGCGTGGACTCCAGTTGAGGACCCATGAGGTTAATATCCTCTCATCAAACTGGAGGGGAAGATTGCTGGAGTCTAATTTAGATTTAGTAACAACATATTTATGGAATCCAAATCTAATTAAATATTTGATTTAATTATATTTGGATGTCCATAATAGGTGTTGTGCTATTTTAGATATAATAGGTAGGGTTGTGCATAATTAAGTCAAACCGACCAAATCCAACCAAACCAAACCGATGGTTTGGTCGGTTTGGTTCGGCTACAATTTTTTTAAAATTGACTGGTTCGGTTCGATTCACGATTTGGTTATGCAAAAACCGTTTAAAACGAACCGAACTAAACCCTATGTGGGTGTTAAATAATTAGGGTTGGGTTACTAACTTACTTGGGTATTGGACCGATTTGGTTCACTCAACAACAGAACATCACACTTTAAAAGTGCCTCTCTCCATCAAAGAGGAGTGGCGGCTCCTATTTTACTATTACAAATTGTTGTGCAATGCTGCAAAGTGCAAGCTGAAGCTGCTGCTTGTTAAATGCATATTTTTACGTTATATCACTGCTATGTTACTGTTGGTTGAATGTATATGAATTTTTTTCTGTCATTGATTGACACTTATTCTATTTTTTTTTCTTCTGATGACTGAAGTTTTACAGAATAAAATAAGCATCAGTACCCAAAAAATAATAACAGTCCATTTTTTCTGTAATCAAAACCGACCAAGTCGAACCGATCCAAATCGAACCAAGTCGATCGATTTCAAAACCGACCAACCAGTTGGTTGGTTTGGTTCAATTTTGCTTATTTTCAAACCGACTAACTTCGGTTCGACTTCGGTTGTGGCCAAATAGGTCGACCATTGACCGATGCACACCCCTAATAATAGGATTCTTATTTAAAAAAATTATATTATGATCTCAAATAGGATATTGATGGGCTATTTTAGGTGTAATAGGATTATTTGAGGGCTTCCTATTTAAGAAATTATATTATGACCTAAAATAGGATTTTTTTTCATCAAATATATGGGGTGACGGTGGAGGCACAAAGCACAGCACAAAGTGGAGATTCGGGGTGCTCGTCCACAAGAAAATATAAGAGAAAGTCCGCACTTTGTCCTTAGGACTTCGCCATCCAAAACAGAAGGAAGGAGAAGATCTAATAGAGGAGTCGTCAACTTCGGTTAGGAAGACTGCTACGGGTTAGTGAGTGATCTCAATTGTAATCTTATGTTTTTCTTCTTGAGAGTGGTGAGGGAGTTGAACCTATTAAGACAAAAGGTTCAACGTGAGTTATGTCAATCTTATAATTCACTACAAAAATTTGTCAGATTAGCGACGTTCCAAAACGTTGCTAAACTCAGCCAAAACGTCGCTAATCTAAATTAGCGACGTTTTCAGCGACTTTTAATAAACGAAGGGAAAAAATGTGTCGCTAATCGAAAAACCGTCGCTAGGGCGACGTTAGTTAGCGACGTTATTTGTGAATCTTTCAAGTGGTCGCCGATTAGAGACACATTAGCGACGTTCTTGCGACGATATGGTGGCATCAGATTGTTTGCCACGTCAATAATTTAGCTACGTTTTTAGCGACCTTTATATTCGTCGCTAAATGTTAGCGACGAATATAAATGTCGCTAAAAATGTCGCTAAATTGAAAAAAAAAGAATCAAGAATGCAAATGTACAATCAAAAATACAGAATCTAATCCCTGGGTTCATCGACCCCTTCGGTGGAACACTCAACACCGGCCCGCACAATATAATCCATAATAGACCAAAAATAATTGGTCGTCTCCTCAAGCCTCTCGGAACATCACAATATGCATCACACATCACACAAACAAATATACATCACAATATGCATCACACAGCAAGCTATACCAATATACTTCACACACAAGAAAACAAATATCCATCACAATATCCAAAAGGAGATATATCCATCAAAACAAATATCTATCACAATATCCAGATGTTATACATCCATCAAAACAAATTCAGTTAATATATGTATCTACTGTCGTCTATGCTGGGGCAGATAGAACTCCCTCAGCCAGCGCGCATAAGTAGGATCCGCGGCAGCCAGATCAATATCCAGAGGGGATGGATGACTGGAACTCCCGGTGGAACTGTCCTGTGGTGCCACCTCCTCCTTCACAGCTCCCTCGGCTTTAGGAATTACTTCTGGAGTAGCTCTCTCGGTGGAACTGCCCTCTGGAGCTGGAGCCACCTCCTCTTTCACAGCCATCTGTACCTTCTTCAAGCCAGATCCTCGGGTCTTATATGCCATCTGTGAGAATGGGTGCCATCTCGTTTGAGTACATTTTCGAAAGCAGATAAAATACAAAAAATTTGATTTTTTGCCAAGTGTGAAAACGGATGGCTCAGAACACAACCCAAAATTCATTCTAGCATACATTAGTGTGAATCATTTATGTTCTGTACATATGGTGTAGTATATGCTCTAATCGTATCTAGTATCTGAATAATGTAACAGAATAAAGATCAACTCACATAATGTAATACTAAGACATCATCTACTACTATATAAGATATAGTGATAGGTTGTCATATCATCATTGCCGAGGGATGAGGGTCGAAGGACAATCAACTTTATGTACGGCTACATAGTTTCTGCCTCGCCAGTCGAATGGCTGTAGGGACTATGTCCTGATTACCAAGTCGTACCATAGTTTCTGTCTCGCCAGTCGAATGGCTGCATGGACTATATGTTCCGATCACCATGTTACCAATTAACCAACCAATAAAACTACTTGTTACAAATATCGGCACTATCGGTGCGTTCGAATCGGAGTATCACATTTTTTAGTGTCGAAAAACAAATAATTATTACTAAATTATCAGATTTTTCGGCACTATCGGTGCCCCTGACTCAGCCCCTCTATACCACCACTAACCCTAACCCTCCCCTCCTCCCTGCTCCCCTCCTCCACCCCCCCGCTCCCTACCCCCCACCCACATATACCCACCCTTAACCCGAACCCTAACCCTCCCCTCCCCCCTGCTCCCCTCCCCCAGCCGCCCCCACCCCCTTGCTCCCCTCCCCCACCTGTAGTGCCCCGCTCCTCGCGGTCTACTATGTAATACCTACGGCTTGATGACTCAGTGTTGAATTGAGTATTTGGAAAAACCTTTGCTGGTATCGATTGATCACGGATGAAATGCAATGAACCTTTCCAATTGATGGATTGGCTTCTATTGAAATGAATCCAAGAGTTTTGTTGGATGTTTTTTTTCGCTGCTTGGTTTTAATGAATGCATTTTTGTGTTGGTTTTCGATGATTAGTTTTCATTGTTCACTTTCATCGCATTTCACATTCATTCTGAATCTTGAGAGAAAGAGACGAAGTATGCTAATCAACAGCTGGTGCCAATGTAGGATGCGTGAACGGTTCGTGAACAGCATGTGAAGTCCCTCATTCTCTCAACTAAGATTCATCTCGGTGAGTTGCTTTAACCGGGCTTGTATTTATTTGTACACCCTAATAAAAATGATCTCTAGTCCACTCTTTTGTTGCGTCCCTCTGATCAACGATACCAAAACAACAAAAGATAAGAATAAGAAAGTATGCTAAAGAATGACTGCAAAGAAATGAAATGCTATTGAATTCTATTGAATGACCGAATGAGAAGTGAATGCAAATGAATGACCGAATGATTAAGGCTAGTTATGAACTGGTCGCTATCTGTTGCACTGTTAAGTTTTATCTGATAGAAAGAACAGGTCATGCATTGGTCTCGGACAACTTGTTAACAAGGTAATAGTCTCTCGACGATACTGGGGGCACCCGGGATCGATTGGCCTAGGAGAGATTGTAATAGCACCCCGGGGTAAATGCTATACCTCAAAAATGTTGTGTCCTTAGCGACGAGCTGAACCATTGAGTCACAGCGACTAATCATGGGGGACGGGCCCATGGACCACCATGTAGTTAGGACATGCATATGAACCAATCCTTAATGCAAAGCCTAACAATGAACGATGATGGTAAAGTATGTTTCTTATATTCGTATGCAAATTATGCTAACTTGTTTTGTGCAGGGAAGACTGTCGGCGATGGATAAGTTGGTTATGAATATTCCTACTGTCATGTTTCTTATGAATTGTTAAAAATAACCTAGACAAGTAGAAAGACCACTAGTAAATATGTAGCTTCACATATTAAATTAGTGCAGATATTTGTGAGTTTCAGCGAAGAGCCGCTCGCCAGTACATGATGTGTGCTGACCCATATTGTGGGCATCCTTTTCAGAAAGCAAAAAGGAGACAGGGGGATTTCAAGGAGGCACTAAAGCTCGTCTAGCCCAGTAGAGCTGTAGACTATCTCGAAGCTTTATTTTCTTTCCAGTCGAGTTTTTAGTTTTCTTTTTCTTTGAAGGTGTCTTTCATTTCCACCATGTAATAAAGGGATATGATGTATGGGTATTGCGACTATTTTCAAATGAGAGTTTTCAAAGAGAATTATGTAGCCAAGATAAGGCAAATTTGAGTTACAAAGCTTTGTACTTGTATTCCTATCAAGTTTATCAATAAAAAGAAGTATTTCTATTTCAAATCTCTGTGTTCAATATTTGGTTTTCTGCAATGAATGGGTGCGTACGTGTGTTTTGCTTAACTAGTAGGTGCGTGCGTGTGTTTTTACTTGACTAGTTATTTTGTGCAGGTACATGGCCTTGTGCAAGCGCAACTTAGGCTTGCACAGCATCACGCCTTAGCGAGGATGATCGATCTCGCAGGGATCCAGGCAAGACGGACGACCCTAGCGGGATCGGGGCGTGACAAAGTGGTATCAGAGCACGGTTTTATGTCTTTGGCCTCTTGCAAATATCGTTTTCGAAAAAATATATAAAGTACTTTGATGGCTTTCAAAAGAGTCCCGATTTTGAGTTATGAAAACCAATGTCCCATACAATAAGTCCATAATATTTTATGAGACTGACAGAAGTTATACTATTTTATAGAGAAATGGCCCCTCCTCGACCAGCTGCCTCGACCGATCCGATGGAACGGAACATGACATTGTTGGAACTAGAAAGGCAAGACAATGAGGAACGTGGCCAGATGCAATAGGCCCAAATTGAGGCCCAACAGAAATAGTTGGAATCCTTAACCCAACTTGTAACGGCGCTAGCGGCTAATCGGGATACCATCGTAGCAACCAAACAAACGGGAACTCCCAATATTGAGCCCGTGGAGGGTGATGAGCCCCAGCCAGCACAAAGGCACTCTTCCTTTAGGCCAAAGGACTTCTTAGATGCGAAACCTCCAGAATTTGAAGGCAGGATGTTACCCGACAAGGTGGTGGACTGGATTGATAAAATGGAGAGTCTGTTCGCGTTCGTAGGAGTTCCGAGTAGCAAGAAGGTAGTTTGTGCCATTCTGCTTCTACGGCTGTGGGCAAAGGATTGGTGGAAGACGAAGAAGCCGACGCTGCTCGCAACGGCTAGAAATAGGAAGATCTCATGGGCCTCATTCAAGAAGGCGTTTCTGGAACAATATCTGCCTCCAGCAATGAGCAAGAAGATGGAGGATGACTTCATCACACTGAAACAGGAAGATATGTCCGTGGAGGACTATGAGTCTGAATTTGCTAAGCTGACAAATTTTGCTGCTGTGATGCTACCCACAGAGCAGACTCGTATAAATCGATTCATTGGAGGTCTGAATGACGACATCCAGTTAAGTGTGCTGAATCAAGAATGTGGGTCGTATTCTCAGGCCTTTGAGGCGGTGATACAGATGGAACAATTTTGCCTGAAGAAGGCGTCTAATAAAATACAGTATAGTCGAAATCAGCCCGCCAAGAGGTACCATGATGGAGAGAAAAAGATTGAAAGAGAAAATAAGACCGACAATGATCAGCACAGGAGAACTGAGTGTACCTACTGCGGTCGCCATAGGCACACCAAAGAAGTCTGTCGTTTCACAAACAGATCATGCTTCAGCTGTGGAAGTCTGGACCATACTGTCATGAATTGCCCGAAAAAGAATAGAACGGCTCAAAATCGTAATAATACTGAAGAACGTGGGCAGCTGCCAGGTCCACCGCCGCTTAGAAACCATCCGCACAATCAGCAGTTGCGGAATGCCAACACCACGACAGCATGCGTCTATAATCTCTCCACGTTGCTTGATCCAGAATGCAATAATAGTGGAGGTGAGTTTGTTTCTTAAGTTTTGAGGACAAAACTTTTTCTCAGTGGGTTATTATGTAGTGCCCCGCACCTCGCGGTCCACTATGTAATACCTACGACTTTATGACTCAGTCTTGAACTGAGTATTTGGGAAAACCTTTGCCGGTATCGATTGATCACGGATGAAATACAATGAACCTTTCCAATTGATGGATTGGCTTCTATTGAAATGAATCCAAGTGTTTTGTTGGATGTTTTCTTTCGCTGCTTGGTTTTGATGAATGCGTTTTCGTATTGGTTTTCGATGATTGGTTTTCATTGTTCGCTTTCATCGCATTTCGCATTCATTCTGAATCTTAAGAGAAAGAGACGAAGTATGCTAATCAATTGTTGGTGCCAATGTAGGACGCGTGAATGGTTCGTGAACAGCGCGTGAAGTCCCTCCTTCTCTCAACTAAGATTCATCTCGGTGAGTTTTTTTAATCGGGCTTGCATTTATTTGTACGCCCTAATAAAAATGATCTCTAGTCCACTCTTTTGATGCGTCCCTCTGATCAACGATACCAAAAAAACAAAAGATAATAATAAGAAAGTATGCTAACGAATGACAGCAAAGAAATAAAATGCTATTGAATACTATCGAATGACCGATTGAGAACTGTATGCAAATTAATGAACGAACGATTAAGGCTAGTTATGAACTGGTCGCTATCTGTTGCACTGTTAAGTTTTATCTGATAGAAAGAACAGGTCATGCATTAGTCTCGGACAACTTGTTAACAAGGTAATAGTCTCTCGACGATACTGGGGGCACCCGGGATCGATCGGCCTCGGAGAGATTGTAATAGCACCCCAGGGTAAATACTACACCTCGAAAATGTTGTGTCCTTAGCGACGAGCTGAACCATTGAGTCACAGTGACTAATCATGGGGGACGGGCCCATGGACCACCATGTAGTTAGGACATGCATATGAACCAATCCTTAATGCAAAGCCTAACAATGAACGATGATGGTAAAGTATGTTTCTTATATTCGTATGCAAATTATGCTAACCTATTTTGTGCAGGATGACTGTCGGCGATGGGTAAGTTGGTTATGAATATTCCTACTGTCATGTTTCTTATGAATTGTTAAAAAGAACCTAGACAAGTAGAAAGATCACTAGTAAATATGTAGCTTCACATATTAAATTAATGCAGATATTTGTGAGTTTCGACGAAGAGCCGCTCGCCAGTACATGATGTGTACTGACCCACATTGTAGGCATCCATTTCAGAAAGCAAAAAAGGAGACATGGGAATTTCAATGAGGCACTAAAGCTCGTCTAGCCCAGTAGAGCTGTGGACAGCCTCGAAGCTTCATTTTCTTTGCACTGTTAAGTTTTATCTGATAGAAAGAATAGGTCATACATTGGTCTCGGACAACTTGTTAACAAGGTAATAGTCTCTCAATGATACTGGGGGCACCCAGGATCGATCGGCCTAGGAGAGATTGTAATAGCACCCCGGGATAAATGCTACACCTCGGGAATGTTGTGTCCTTAGCGACGAGCTGAACCATTGAGTCACAACGGCTAATCATGGGGGACAGGCCCGTTGACCACCATGTAGTTAGGACATGCATATGAACCAATCCTTAATAGAAAGCCTAACAATGAACGATGATGGTAAAGTATGTTTCTTATATTCGTATACAAATTATGATAACCTGTTTTGTGCAGGGATGACTGTCGGCGATGGGTAAGTTGGTTATGAATATTCCTACTGTCATGTTTCTTATGAATTGTTAAAAAGAATCTAGACAAGTAGAAAGATCACTAGTAAATATGTAGCTTCATATATTGAATTAGTGGAGATATTTGTGAGTTTCGACGAAGAGCCGCTCGCCAGTACATGATGTGTGCTGACCCACATTGTGGGCATCCTTTTCAGAAAGAAAAACGAAGACAGAGGGATTTCAAGGAGGCACAATAGCACGTCTAGCCCAGTAGAGCTGTGAACTCTCTCGAAGCTTCATTTTCTTTCCAGTCAAGTTTCCAGTTTTCTTTTCCTTTGAAGGTGTCTTTCATTTCCAGCATGTAATAAAGGGATATGATGTATGGGCATTGCGATTATTTTCAAATGAGAGTTTTCAAAGAGAATCATATAGCCAAGATAAGGTAAATCTGAGTTACAAAGCATTGTACTTGTATTCCTATCAAGTTTATCAATAAAAAGAAGTATTTCTATTTCAAATCTCTGTGTTCAATATTTGGTTTTCTGCAATGAATGGGTACGTGCGTGTGTTTTGCTTAACTAGTGGGTGCGTGCGTGTGTTTTTGCTTGACTAGTTGTTTTGTGCAGGTACATAATGTTACAACCCGCACCCACTGTGAGGGTATGAGAACGTAACGACGCCCAGCCTATGCTGCAGTGTCGGTGGTAGAACGCTGTCCTAGGTCACATATATCTAACAGTTTATAAGATACATGTACAGTTTATACACTCCGAATGAAGGTGACATAAATAAGTACAACTCAATCACAGCTAAGGAAGATAGTACTGAACGATAGGATAGATAAAACTCAGAATCCATAGAGTATAATACAAGACAGAGAGATAGCTGAAACTAAGATAAACATCTCCAAATCCAGAGTACAACTCCAATATATACAATGTATTATAACATGAAAGTAAATAGAACTAGCCTAGCTAACTAGCCTATTCTACAGGGGTAGTGTCCTCAGCAAGTGCTGGGTCCTCCTGAGAGTCCAGCTCAAGTGTGTCATCTAAGCCTGCTCCATAATAAGTGGGACACTGCTCCTCAAAGTCATCTGTAAAATTTCAACAGGTCCAGTCAGGACTGGAGCGAGCACAGTACATCTCATGCAGTTCATATCATGACAGGAATATAATGCAGGCAATAGTGTAAGATACATCAAACGCTGAAGAGATATAAAACCCCTAAATTTCTACTATATTTTTAGTACTAATTTTTTTATATTTATAAGTCGCATAGTCGTATTGTACGTCGCGCAGAAATTTGCGTTTTTCGTATTTGCTCGACGAGTGCGAATATGTGCGGGTGTACATATTTTAGAAAAATATTATTATATAGTTTCAAAATAATATATATAATATATTCTTGCTATTGTACCAAAATTTTCTAAGTTTGCTATTTTAAATTTATATTTATGCCGATTTCGAAAATAATATACATATAGATATTTGTACTAGTCCCATACGAGATACATGAAATCTAATTCATGTATATATTAGAATTTTCAAAATCACTCTTTATTTATTGAAAAAGTATTTATAGATATTTTTTTATCAATATTCAAAATATTTATTGCTATTTTCGAAATTTATTATTATTTAAATTATAGAAAAGATATTTTGAGTTTATTGGGGGTAATTTAAATATGATAAGATTATGGTCATTTGATTTAAATAAATTATTTAAAGAAATAATTAATCTAAAATTAATTAAGGATAAGATTGTTTAGATTTAAAATTTGATTTTGATGTGATTGTATTAGTTTGAATTGATTTAAAATAATATGGTATTTATCTATTGGGGTTTTAAATCAATTCTAATCCTTATCCAACTGGAATTTTCACATCCTATAAATAGGCAGGTACTCCTCCATATTATTTTCTCCCCAATTCATCTTCCACAAATTTCTCGACCCACGTGAGTGCATCGTGTCCATGTAATCCCTTCCCGTCTAAATTCTTATTCCATATTTTTTTTACATATACAATTTACCACTTCCGTGTCAGACACATTCCGACATCAATGAATCCCTAAACCTATCCTAACCCTGTCGACACCAGCCAACCTCCGACACGGCCATCTCCTTCCTGGCCGACTTCCCTGTTCCGACCCAAGTTCAAGTCGACAACCAAACCACCCCGGCCATTAGCTGCAGACCAAACCCATCGCCTATCACCAACGTCACCAGAACCAGCCTGCCGACCTCGTCACCACCACCACCATCTACGATACCGTATTGCCGTTCCTCTCGGCCAGCAACCCCAACCCCTCTGGCACCATCATCGTACAACCCTCTCCATCGTCATCAACAAACCCCAGCCAAACCCTACCACCACCATCATCATCACGACGACCACTGCGGCAACCCCAGCGGCAGACCCAAACCACCACCACCGTCAACCAAAGAAAACCCCAAAAAATAAAAATAAACCATCACCGTACTCACCTCCGCGCCGCCCGCCGACGAGCCGGAGCGCCGCCCGCTTGCGTCGGATCCCGACCCCGCCACTGCAGACGTCTTCTCCGACCACGTAGAGCCCCTTCGCCGCACCCGACCGCCTACGCCGAGATTGTGCGGTCGCCCCCATCACCTGTGCCCTCACCAGTCACGCCACCGCCACCGCGACAGCCGCGGCGGCCAAACCCCCGACCAGCACCTCGACCTTGACCCCCACTTCCTCTGCCTGTAGCCACCGCGTCCCAGCGCCGCAACCCGCCGTGCCTCCGCCAGTTTCATCCGTTGGCCGAGCCACCGGGCGAGCCCCCATTTCAGTTCCTCTACTCTCCTCACTCCGGCGCCGCCCCGAGCTTCCGAGCATCCTCCTCCTTCGAATCCCGTCGCCGCCCTTCTCTCCGCGAGCCCGGCCGCCTCCACCAACATCTGTCTGCCGCCGGAGAAGATGCGCCTCTGCCTCGTGCCGCCGCCCGCCGGCTACCGGATCCCCATCCCCTGGCCCGACGCCACTGCCCGCCGCCTCCGCTTCCTCTCCCACCGTCGAAGCGGTGAGCCTCCGACGACTCCTCCCCGCTCACCGCCTCCTCCTCTCAGCCGGCGACTCCGCCCTCTCCGTTTTCCTTTCCCTACCTCCAGATCCCAATCTCTCTCTCACTGATTGACTCATCCCCAAACTTCTTCTGATTTTTTTATTTTGTTATTCTTTTAAACAGTAGTAATAGGTTTTTATTAATTAGTTATTATTATTATTATCATTATTATTATTATTACTATTATTATTATTATTATTATTATTATTATTATTTTATTATTATTAGTTAATAGTTATTGTTACTGTTATTAGTATGATTTGTGATTATTATTAATTAGTAAGATTACTATTATTGTTATGATTAGTAACAAAGGTTGCTAATTCATTATAATTTTTTTTAAAATATACTTATACAAGTAGTTCCAAAAATATATGGTGAATAAAATATATATTTACATTTACTTATTCTATAGGCCCATATGTTGACAAATATTAATTTTTAAAATTATATGGGCCCTAGTATAGATTTGTGTTTTTGTATAAATATTAGTATATATTTTATTAGTATTATTACTACTATGGACAATATTATCATTAATTTTGTATTGTGATTACTAAATATTATTTTGAAAATTTTCTTATTAGTTATGTATTTTAAATTGACCTATTTACCTAAGTTTAACTTTAAAAAAATTTGACTTTGTCTTAAAACTGGTTTTCTAGATTTGTAAATATTATCAATAATTATTTTTACTAATAAAAATATAGTTTTCTACCTATAAATTTTATTTTTGACAAATTTAGGGTTTTGCCTAAAAATGATTTCTATTTTTCAAGTATGCATTTATCTAAAATTATTTTTTTCACTGTAAAAATAGCTTCAAGCATTATAACTATTTTTTTCTAAAATAGTATATATTACTTTCACAAACTCTTCGACTATCGATTCTTGACCATACCAATCCCATTATTCATAATCTCCCGCCAAATTCGTAATACTTTACATCGAACCTAACCAAGTTGACCGTTCTGGATCCGATGGAATACTCTGTGTCATCATCAGAGGTCACTTTGCATAGTTGTAACACCAAAGTCGATCTTGTGCCACCCTTATTGTACCACACCAGGCAGCTCACCAGGCGTCCTACCAGGTAAGTATACCTTGCTAATTAACTGTCTAATTATTTATTTTCTGTATTATTTACTTTATTTCATATTGTTAGTTTCTTTTGATATAAATTGTGCGTCCAAGCCACACTTGGATGCAAGCGACTCTATTTGTCATTTTATTTTACTATATGCATGTTAACTTAGTGTTAGCGGACTACCTTCTTGTTGGAGGATATCCTTATATCTCTTTTGATTGTGACACTCACACTACACGGTTTGAGACATGTTGCTAGGGGGGCGACTTATTGACTAGCTATCTCTAAAGTTGTGTGACGGATAGATGATCGTAACTGCTATGACTAGGGTTTTAGAGACTCAAGCAGTTACAAAACTGGACGAGCCATTGTAACACCCAGTTTTCTAAAATTGGGATATTTTGAAATTTTATTATTTTTATTATTAAATAATTGTGATTTAGTCATGTTATGAATTTTGGTGATTTTTAGAATAGTTTAAAACTATTTTCTAAGTCATGGCTTATGACTTTGGTTAACTACTAGTGTAACCCTAGTGTAAACCCTAGAGATTTCATAACCTAGAGACTAACCATGACCATGTAAGCCTAACCATGTGATTAGGATATCAAATTACCACTTTTTAGTCAAAAGGGTATTTTTGTAATTTATTAGAATTTATTTGGATTTATGTAATTTATTATTATTTAATTAGTTGATTAGTGTCATGTTGGCTCCTAACCTAGTTTAGCACTAATCTAGAGGTTAGCAACTAACCTAGAAGACTAAGTAGAGGATGTTAGCTTTATGTATAAATATCTAGTTAGATAATATCTAGATACTACCTTTAAGGATATTTTCTAGAAACCTAAATATCTATCTACCTAGTCAAAGCCTTAGGAACTAAGTTAGCAAGGTGGAGGGAACCCTAAAGTCTACCCCCATACCCCCATGGCCAGCCACCATGCCCCCCCTCTATATAATCACACCCCTTCATCATTCATGCCTTATTTACATTACACCTTAAAACTAGTATTTCCTAAAACTTGACACCCTCACCATTTAATCATTTTGACTCCAAATTGAGCCTAGTTTCTTACATTGGACTCCCCTACACTAGAGGATACCAATTGTGGCTTGCTAGCAAGAAATTGTGGAGCTTTGGACATTGGGAGTTGAAGGAGGTTTTCATTCAAAAAGGCCTATTATTGAGAATTTTGCACTCATAGGTAAATACCCTCAAAACCTATTAAGATTGTGTTTTCTCTTTATGGTTACATGCATCTAGGTAGCATGGACCTGTAGGCCAAATTTGGTAGGAAATAGATTTGGTTTGGTGTCTGTATCGGACACGTATCTGTGTTTAATTAAGTGTTTGTTGAAATGTCACTTAGAAATAAATGTAGTTATTTTCCAAAATAAATTACATATTTTGTCACTACCACATTTCTAGTTTGAGGGTAAATTTGTCATTTTTGGGGTAAATTAAATTTATTGGAATTAATTAGAATTTATGGGAATTTTTAGGAATTATTTTGGATTTATTTGGACTAGTTTGATTTTTGACTAGTTTTGACCCTTGTAGACTAACCTAGGAACTAACCCTAGTTAGTGGGTCATGGTTAGGTCAAGTGACTCTAGTCTAACCTAGTATGACTTAAGTTAGTAATTATTGATTCATTAGAAATTTAATTAGGAATGTAGGAATCAAGTGTTTTGATAAATGGCTTGTGGTTTCATAAGTCATTTTGTGACTAAACTTGATAGGACTAGCTAACCTAGCTCAAACCCCACCCAAACCCAACTTGGCCGGCCAACTAGGTTTAACCTAGGGATTCCCCTACTATAAAGTCCCTCCTAGATTTTAGGGCTAGCCTCTTTTAGGGTTCATCCAAAAGTTCTAAGGAAAGAGGTGAGTTCCATCTTCCTAAATTCATTAAAAATCCAATTTAAATCCTTTCTTCCCCAAACCAATTTCATTAGGACCTAAAATCAATGCTCTTGCTGTTGGTATTGGTTATTTGCAGGGAAACAACAATTTGTGAAAGTTTGGGTGGCTTGAGGAATCTCTCCATTTAGTTTTTGTGAAGGCTTGTTCACCAATAGGTAACTTTCCCATTTCTCCATGGATTTTCATTTTGTCTTCACCAATAGGAAGCCCTAAGGGTCCCCCTAAGGTCTGGATAGGTTTCGTGTCCAGTGTCGAAGGATTCGTGTCCATTCTGGACACGTATCAGTACACTAGACATGGTGTTCGACAGAATGCCACAAAGGGCATGTCGATCCAGTTTACCTATTGTTTTTGAATAGGAAATAGGTTTTAGATCTAGCTTAGGGATTCTTGTCTTTGTGTCTTGGTTTTCGTGTCGTCCTGTGTCGTTTTGGTGGTGTGGACACGTGCGTGCACACACGCGTGCGCGGCTACAGGAATGCCCTGCCTATCGGGCAATTTCCTGGACACGACACGAACTTGCTGGACACGAAATTTTGTGGGAGCCTCGGGGCACCCACTGACATGCCATGTGTCAAGTTTCATGGGCCCACGTGGCATATCGAGTGAGGAATCCTCGACACACGAGTTTTGCACAGACTGTACAGTCGCGTGTTTTTGTTTCTGATACGTGTGTGTGGACACGCCTATACGACACGACACGGCAGTGTAGGGTGTCCTGTGGATAGCCCTATAAGTAGTGAACCTATGTTTATGAACACGAGTCTTGGGTTGACCTTTGTTGTGTTCACGAGACTCGTACACACGTGCACGAGGACACAGCACAATGTGCACTGTCTTGTGCACTGTTTTGTGTGGACACGTTTGTGTCCAATTTCATGGACACAAACAACTTGTGTAGCATGCACTTTTTGTAATTAAATGTTACCAACCTCTGTAATTACTTTCTAAATCAATTTCATCATTAATTTGCCTTTTCCCCATTTTTCTGAAACATGGTATCAGCCTTTATTTCCATATTTCAAGTATTGAGTTTTGATTGATTAATTAACCTGCAAATCATTGATAAATTCATGTTTCTAAAGCACAAACCTGTCCTCCTATATGCTACCTATCTGTGGTTCAAACATTGGGATGTTTGGTGTTTTGTGGAGTTTGAAATGGGATTTTGGCCTATGAGTAGAGGCTCAATGTATAACTGATACAAGTTAATACTAAATTGTTAACTTTCATTCTAGTTCTAAAGTGATTTGCCTGATTGATTCTAAACTTGTGATAATGTTAATCCTTGAGCTGTGATCAAGTTTGAACTGTTAGGGTGCTAGGCATTGTAGGGACACTTGGACTGTTTTGATCATTCTTAAAACAATGTGTGTTGCAATGTGTCTAAAACCTGGGAATAGGCCATGTAATTCCTGCATATACATGTGACACACCCCTTCACTGTCTTAACTAAACCACACTTAAAATGGTTGCTGAACCCTTCCTTCCTGTTGGCTTTTACCTTCCACTGTTTTGAGCATTCCTGCACACATATTTTACACAGAACACATCACACACTCACTGTTGATTCCTGCATTATTACCTGCTGTACACACACTCTTCATTGATGTATTTCCTGCAGACAGTATTCACACACACTATGTCATGTTAACACACACAAGCACACCCCCTTCCTGTTATTTCCTGCCCACACACAACACACACCCACTATTTCCTGTTACAGCCTCACTCACCCCACTCCCATTCATCACTGTCACACATGGCACTGTTTTGCACTCTCACTTATTATGACACACACACACACAGTCTTCTCTTTTCCTGTTATTAACATTCCTGCACACCCATGTATACACACACACTCCCCACTGTCCAGTTTGGACTGAACAGCCCACACACACACTGTATTTTCTGTTTTCCCCTCTCCTCCATATTCATGTGTATATCATATATCTTTATATATATGTGTGAGTGATGTGAGGGTATGTATTATTGTCCATGTGAATGTAATGTGCCTATATATATGTGAAATATGTATTTATATGTATACTTATAGTATTTAGCCTAGGTATGCTTAGTGTTAATTCAATATAGGTACCTATATATATATGTTGGATATACATAGGTGAAGGGATACTTGGAATGTTGTGTGTTGCCTAGTATAGAATTGTTAGAGCCTAGCATGACTGGTTAGACCTAGATAGTTGAGTTTAGACTTGATTAGACCAGGTTGACCTAGTTTGACTTCTAGGGTTGACCAAAGTTGACCAAGAGTTGACTTTGGCCTAGATTGACTTAGAATCATGTAGAATGCATAGTAGGACTCCATTTTACTATTCTGGACTTGTTGTGACTTGTGCTGTTCTAAATAAGAGCCAGACACCACTCCTCGGACAGTACTTTTCAGTTGGACACTCAGATACCAGGCGAGTACATTCTCTGATCATTTCATATCCTGTTAGAATTATTTTCCTGCTTTAGATTACTATACTTGATGCTGTCACGTTGGTAACACGGATTAGTACTATATGGATCCTTTCTTGAGATGTTATCCCCTCAAGGAGCATCGTATACTATATGTTCTGTGCGTTTCACTTACATGGTGCATCACTATGCTTCACGGTTCTTCGATCACTTGTGACATGTACTCTCATGATCACAGAGTCTTCCCAGAATCACCCCATTGTGGGCATTCCCAGAATCACCCATTTATGGGCTATCCATGTATCACCCCTTGTGGGCCTTTGCATGGAATCATAACATAACCAGGTTGGATCCTTGTGTATTGATTGGGGGTACGGGGGAGTAGAAATAGCATGTGCATAATTCCAAATAATATAATCTTGAACCACCTCTCATGAATCACCTCTACCTGTTCACATATCTAGCTTGTACTCTGATTCACTAGTCACTGTTAGTTCTCTACTTATAGTAGATATTTTTATTACAGTTCTTTCTCTATTTACATACTGTTCTTTCTTCAGATCCTGTATCTTAATTTACTGCATGATTATATTTTTCTAACCTGACGTGATCTGTTGAGATGTATTGTGCTCGTTCCTGTCCTGACTGGACCTGTTGAAATATTACAGAGGACGAGGAGGAGGCTGGTGTGGATACCTATTATGGTACTACCTTAGATGAGTGCCTGGACTTGGACCAGCAGCAGGTCCCACTAGCTGTGGATGACACACCCTTAGACTTGGATGCTTTCATTTCAGTATTTCATGGATGATTGTACTTATTGATACTTGGGATCTGGGATTTGTATTATCTTAGACACTTAGACTTTCTGACGTACTTGGGATGTTTTCTTTCATTTCAGCAGTTTCATTTATCTATCAGCTATTTTATCATCTGCTTTTTCCTTGAGTTTTATATCATATCGTGCTTCTTCTTCCTTAGTTGTGATTGAGTCTACTTTTATCATGTCACCCCCATTCGGGGAGTATAAACTGTTTAAGCTTATATTGCTAGATATTGTGACCTAGGACAGCGTTCTACCGCCGACACTGCGGCGTAGGCTGGACGTACCCACGCCTCATGCCCTAACTCTAGGGTACGGGTCGTGACACATTTTTTAGTGGTGGCCCATACAGGTATAGACGTGAAGTGTGGTGGTACTCGAACTAGAGTATCACTACAGCCTGCTATAGGATATAGGACATTAATTTTAAGATACTCAATCACTTTAGGAAAATTCCTTTTATTGCCATCTAAATTCTTTTGTCAGCTGATCCTTTGAATTATAATTGTCCGCCTTTGTTATTTCGCTTCTTTCTCAGAAATTGATACTCTTGTTTGTCTATCTTCAGGATGGTAGAGACTCGATTGCAGCGTGCCACCCATGGCCAGAGGACTGCAGCTCTTGCCACCTCAGCTCGTGTTGAGACCTCGGCAGCCGCAGCAGGGGACATGCATCCACCGGCTCGGAGGCAGGACCCGATTATCCCAGAGGATCCTTACCAGCAGCCACCTCCAAGGACAGTGGATGCAGTGCAGCTACTAGCCTTCTTCAGGCAGTACATGGAGGGTCAACAGACTCAGCAGCAGAGGCAGACGGCAGAGCTCACTCGAGGCATTGAGCTGGCAGTGACAGTAGTGGAGAGAGTCGTGGCTCAGCCAGCAGCAGTCCAGCAGCCGTACCAGCCATGGGAGAAGGGCATCCTGGACTTCCAGAAGATGCACCCGAAAGACTTCCGAGGGACAGAGGGGATCCTGTATGCCGATGAGTGGATCGAGCATATGGAGGAGATCTTCAGGCTGGCTGAGATTCCGACGAGGCTCCAGATAGAGGCAGCGGCCAGCATGATGCAGGATCTGGCCCGTACCTGGTACCAGACCGACCCGAGGGTCGGCACAGCAGGACAGACTTGGGCAGCATTCAAGAAGCTATTCAAGGAGAAGTTCTTTTCAGAGGCAGCTGTGGGAGCCCTCGAGACTCAGTTCGAGGCCTTAGTCCAGGGGAGTCAGTCTGTGGAGGAGTATGCAGGAGAGTTCTTCCGCCTGGGCAGATTTGTAGAGGACTTGTCAGAGACGACGAAGGCCCGGAGGTTCCGGAAGGGCTTGGTAAAGGAGGTCAAGTCCTACACCAAGAACGCCCACAGTGCTACATTTGAGGAGATCCTGGTGGACGCACTAGCTGCAGAGGATGATCTTGAGCTTAGGCTCAAGAGGGGGGCAAGACTCCCAGGGAGGCAGCAGTAGCGGAGGACCGGCCAAGAGGCCGCACTTTCAGCAGCAGAGGTTCCAGCCGCAGCAGTTTCAGCTGCCGAGGTACCAGCCAGTGCAACATCAGCAGCAGAGGGTGCAGCAGCAGGCCCAGAGACAGCAGCCCACCAGTTGTCCCTACTGCAAGAAGCCAGGGCATGGGTGGACTGAGTGCAGGAGGAGACTGGGGAAGTGTCTTCTTTGCGGATCGTCAGAGCATCAGATGAAGGACTGTTCCCTCTCTACAGGCAGAGCAGCTCAGGGAGCTGGAGCCAAGGCTCCAGTAGGACCCCAAAGGGGGCCAGCCCTGCCGACCCAGCAGCAGAGATTTGTTCAGCATCAGCAGCAGGCCAGGGGAGGCCAGCAGGGGCGAGCATTCGCCATGGCGGCTGAGGATGCAGAGGTGATCGGAGAGCTGATTGCAGGTTCGATTCTCCTCGACTCCAGTCCAGTTTTTGTATTATTCGATTCCGGTGCTTCGTATAGTTCCATATCAGTATCTTTTGCGATTAGACACGGTATCATAGCTGAATCATTGCCTAGGACTTACAAGATCACGACCGGGGGTGGCATTATCCTCGTATGTGATGTTTGTAAGGGTCGGAGAGTTATTTTGGGAGGCCGTGAGTTGGAGGTGAGCCTGCTCGTAATGCCATTGCCAAACTACGATATAGTACTCGGCATGGATTGGTTGAGCAGGCACCACGCCAGCATTGATTGCAGAGGGGGTAGAGTTCTTTTCAGAGCGCCGGGGGAGCCAGAGTTCGAGTACTCCAGACGTCAGGCAGAGCAGAGCAGCGGAGTCTTCTGTGGAGTCTCGGTCGAGGAGCAGACGATTCCACACCCCTTGATAGCAGAGTATATGGATGTTTTCCTAGAGGAGTTGCCGGAGTTGCCACCAGACAGGGACATAGAGTTCTCGATAGACTTGGTTCCAGGAGCGGAACCCATCTCTCAACATGTCTATCGGGTGAACAACAGCGAGCTAGTGGAGCTGAAGAAGCAGGTGGATGAGCTACAGGACAAGGGCTTCATCCATTCGAGTTCGTCGCCATGGGGAGCACCAGTGTTGTCGTGCCGAAGAAGGATGGGTCAGTACGCATGTGTATTGACTATAGGGCACTCAACAACCTCACGATCAAGAACAAATACCCACTGCCGCGGATCGACGATCTATTTGACCAGTTGAGCGGAGCCCGGGTATTTTCCAAGATTGATCTGAGGTCGGGATATCACCAGGTGAAGGTGAAGGGGGATGATATTCCCAAGACCGCTTTCAGGACGCGGTATGGGCAGTTTGAGTTTTTGGTTATGCCGTTTGGGCTAACCAATGCACCAGCAGTGTTTATGAACCTTATGAACAAGGTGTTCCACCAGTATCTGAATCAGTTTGTGGTGGTATTCATAGATGATATCTTGATATATTCTAAGACTGAGGAGGAGCACGAGGAGCATCTGCGGATAGTGCTGAAGATTCTCAGGAAGGAGCAGCTTTATGGAAAACTCTCCAAGTGTGAGTTTTTCTTGGATCGGGTGGACTTCTTGGGGCACGTTGTGACTGGAGATGGTATCTCAGTTGACCCCAAGAAGATTGTAGCAGTTGAGGCATGGGCAGCGCCGACTTTAGTTGCAGAGATCAGGAGTTTCCTGGGGCTGGCAGGGTATTATCGGAGATTTGTGCAGGATTTCTTCCGGGTTGCAGAGCCGTTGACACGGTTGACCCGGAAGGATGCAGGCAGCTTTTGATGAGTTGAAGAAGCGGCTAACGACAGCTCCGATTCTGACATTGCCTTCACGATCAGGTGGATTTACTATTTATAGTGATGCTTCAGGGAAGGGGCTGGGTTGTGTGTTGCAGCAGCACGGGAAGGTGATTGCCTATGCTTCCAGGCAATTGCGTCCCCATGAGAAGAACTACCCTACCCACGACCTGGTGCTGGCAGCAGTGATTTTTGCTTTGAAGCTGTGGAAGCATTATCTGTATGGTGAGAGGGTGGAGATTTTTACAGATCACAAGAGCCTTAAGTATGTGTTCACTCAGAAGGAGTTGAACATGAGACAGCGCAGACGGTTGGAGTTGATGAAGGACTTCGACATTGCACTGCAGTATCATCCAGGAAAGGCCAACGTGGTTGCCGATGCCTTGAGTAGGTATCCGACAGCCATGTGTTTGACCATGGATCGGCATTTGCTTGCCGACTTGGAGAGCCTTGGGATTGAGGTGATCGTGCCAGGAGTGCAGATGCAGCTATGGGGGATGCAGATTCAGTCAGACTTGGTGGACAGGATCAAGACGGCCCAGTTCGAGGATGTGGCTTTGCAGAGTATCAGAGCAGATCAGTATAGGAGTGGGGGATCCTGAGTTTTCACTTGCAGAGGATGGTTCCCTGAGGCACGGTGCCAGGTTATGTGTGCCTAGCGGGGAGCTCAGAGAGCAGATTTTACAGGAGGCCCACAGATCTCAGTACTCTATACACCCGGGTGCCAACAAGATGTACCGAGATCTGCGGGAGCATGTATGGTGGTCAGGAATGAAGCGGGAGGTGTCCCACTTCGTAGCTAGGTGCTTGGTCTATCAGCAGGTCAAGGTAGAGAGGCAGAGGCCCGGTGGATTGTTGCAGCCGCTGCCCATTCCCGAGTGGAAATAGGAGCATATTACTATGGACTTCGTATCAGGATTGTCGCGTACTCCAGGAGGGAAAGATGCGATTTGGGTCATCGTGGATAGATTGACCAAATCGGCCCACTTCTTGTCGTTCAAGGTGGGTACGTCTACAGAGAGGCTGGCGGAGCTGTATATGCGGCAGATAGTCAGGATCCACGGAGTTCCGGTCAACATCGTCTCAGATCGGGATAGCCGTTTTACTTTCCATTTCTGGAAGAGTCTGCAGACCAGCTTGGGCACTCAGCTCAAGTTTAGTACTGCATACCACCCCCAGACGGACGGACAGTCAGAGCGGACTATTCAGACCTTTGAGGATATGCTGCGGACGTACGTCATGGACTTTGGAGGTTCCTGGGAGGATCATCTTCATTTGGTGGAGTTTGCCTATAACAATAGTTTCCAGGCCAGCATCGAGATGTCACCTTTCGAGGCTCTGTACGGGCGTAGGTGCCGTACACCCTTATCCTGGGATGATGTTGGTGAGCGAGCTTTGCTGGAGCCAGAGATGATTGTGGATGCGGCGAGAAGGTGAAGCTCATCAGGGACAGACTTCGCATGGCGCAGGACAGACATCGGCACTGGGCCGATAGCCACCGGAGGCCCTTGGAGTTTGAGGTACAGATTAGAGTAGGAGTAGATTTAGGGTGATTCTTTGTGATTTTTTTTGATCATGTTTGTTATTTATATTAATTGAGACCTTGCTTGTGATTAGGTCGAAGACCAGGTTTTCTTGAGGATATCTCCGACTCGTGGTACGATACGTTTTGGTAGAGGCAGAAAGCTTAGCCCGTACTTCATCGGCCCTTTCGTTATCAGCGGGAGAGTCGGTGACGTGTCTTACAGGCTAGACTTGCCGCCTGCACTTGTGGGGGTCCATAACGTATTCCATGTATCACAGTTGAGACGGTACATGGCTGACCCTAGCCATGTGCTCGATCATTCGGAGATTGAGGTAGGGCCTTCTCTCAGCTATCCAGAGCAGCCAGTAGAGATTCTGGATCGACGGGAGAAGGTTCTGAGGAACCAGGTGATACCCTTGGTATGCGTCGCATGGAGGCATCATTCTCCAGGAGAGTCTACCTGGGAGCGGGAGGATGAGATGCGCGAGCGGTACCCCTATCTTTTTGGACCGTGCGGTATACTTTCTATCCTTCTCATCAGTTGCATTTCGCCTTTCAATTTCGAGGACAAAATTCTTTTAAGGAGGGTAGATTTGTCACTACCACATTTCTAGTTTGAGGGTAAATTTGTCATTTTTGGGGTAAATTAAATTTATTGGAATTAATTAGAATTTATGGTAATTTTTAGGAATTATTTTGGATTTATTTGGACTAGTTTGATTTTTGACTAGTTTTGACCCTTGTAGACTAACCTAGGAACTAACCCTAGTTAGTGGATCATGGTTAGGTCAAGTGACTCCAGTATAACCTAGTATGACTTAAGTTAGTAATTATTGATTCATTAGAAATTTAATTAGGAATATAGGAATCAAGTGTTTTGATAAATGGCTTGTGGTTTCACAAGTCATTTTGTGACTAAACTTGATAGGACTAGCTAACCTAGCTCAAACCCACCCAAACCCAACTTGGCCGGCCAACTAGGTTTAACCTAGGGATTCCCCCACTATAAAGTCCCTCCTAGATTTTAGGGCTAGCCTCTTTTAGGGTTCATCCAAAAGTTCTAAGGAAAGAGGTGAGTTCCATCTTCCTAAATTCATTAAAAATCCAATTTAAATCCTTTCTTCCCCAAACCAATTTCATTAGGACCTAAAATCAATGCTCTTGCTGTTGGTATTGGTTATTTGCAGGGAAACAACAATTTGTGAAAGTTTGGGTGGCTTGAGGAATCTCTCAATTTAGTTTTTGTGAAGGCTTGTTCACCAATAGGTAACTTTCCCATTTCTCCATGGATTTTCATTTTGTCTTCACCAATAGGAAGCCCTAAGGGTCCCCCTAAGGTCTGGATAGGTTTCGTGTCCAGTGTCGAAGGATTCGTGTCCATTCTGGACATGTATCAGTACACTAGACATGGTGTTCGACAGAATGCCACAAAGAGCATGTCGATCCAGTTTACCTATTGTTTTTGAATAGGAAATATGTTTTAGATCTAGCTTAGGGATTCCTGTCTTTGTGTCTTGGTTTTCGTGTTGTCCTGTATCGTTTTGGTGGTGTGGACACGCACGCGCACACACGCGTGCGCGGCTACAGGAATGCCCTGCCTATCGGGCAATTTCCTGGACACGACACGAACTTGCTGGGCACGAAATTTTGTAGGAGCCTCGGGGCACCCACTGACACACCATGTGTCAAGTTTCGTGGGCCCACGTGGCGTATCGAGTGAGGAATCCTCGACGCACGAGTTTTGCACAGACTATACAGTCGTGTGTTTTTGTTTCTGATACGTGTGTGTGGACACGCCTGTGCGACACGACACGACGGTACAGGGTGTCCTGTGGATATCCCTATAAGTAGTGAACCTATGTTTATGAACACGAGTCTTGGGTTGACCTCTGTTGTGTACACGAGACTCGTGCACACGTGCACGAGGACACAGCACAATGTGCACTGTCTTGTGCACTGTTTTGTGTGGACATGTTTGTGTCCAATTTCATGGACACAAACAACTTGTGTAGCATGCACTTTTTGTAATTAAATGTTACCAACCTCTGTAATTACTTTCTAAATCAATTTCATTATTAATTTGCCTTTTCCCCATTTTCCTGAAATATGGTATCAGCCTTTATTTCCAGATTTCAAGTATTGAGTTTTGATTGATTAATTAACCTGCAAATCATTGATAAATTCATGTTTCTAAAGCACAAACCTGTCCTCCTATATGCTACCTATCTGTGGTTCAAACATTGGGATGTTTGGTGTTTTGTGGAGTTTGAAATGGGATTTTGGCCTATGAGTAGAGGCTCAATATATAACTGATACAAGTTAATACTAAATTGTTAACTTTCATTCCATTCTAAAGTAATTTGCCTGATTGATTCTAAACTTGTGATAATGTTAATCCTTGAGCTGTGATCAATTTTGAACTGTTAGGGTGCTAGGCATTGTAGGGACACTTGGACTGTTTTGATCATTCTTAAAACAATGTGTGTTGCAATGTGTCTAAAACCTGGGAATAGGCCATGTAATTTCGGTATATACATGTGACACACCCCTTCACTGTCTTAACTAAAGCACTCTTAAAATGTTTGCTGAACCCTTCCTTCCTGTTGGCTTTTACCTTCCACTGTTTTGAGCATTCCTGCACACATATTTTACACAGAACACATCACACACTCACTGTTGATTCCTGCATTATTACCTGCTGTACACACACTCTTCATTGATGTATTTCCTGCAGACAGTATTCACACACACTATGTCATGTTAACACACACAAGCACACCCCCTTCCTGTTATTTCCTGCCCACACACAACACACACCCACCATTTCCTGTTACAGTCTCACTCACCCCACTCCCATTCATCACTGTCACACATGGCACTATTTTGCACTCTCATTTATTATGACACACACACACACAGTCTTTTCTTTCCCTGTTATTAACATTCCTGCACACCCATGTATACACACACGCACTCCCCACTGTCCAGTTTGGACTGAACAGCCCACACACACATTGTATTTTCTGTTTTCCCCTCTCCTCCATATTCATGTGTATATCATATATCTATATATATATGTGTGAGTGATGTGAGGGTATGTATTAGTGTCCATGTGAATGTAATGTGCCTATATATATGTGAAATGTGTATTTATATGTATACATATAGTATTTAGCCTAGGTATGCTTAGTGTTAATTCAAGATAGGTACCTATATATATGTTGGATATACATAGGTAAAGGGATACTTGGAATGTTGTGTGTTGCCTAGTATAGAATTGTTAGAGCCTAGCATGACTGGTTAGACCTAGATAGTTGAGTTTAGACTTGATTAGACTAGGTTGACCTAGTTTGACTTCTAGGGTTGACCAAAGTTGACCAAGAGTTGACTTTGGCCTAGATTGACTTAGAATCATGTAGAATGCATAGTAGGACTCCATTTTACTATTCTGGACTTGTTGTGACTTGTGATGTTCTAAATAGGAGCCAGACACCACTCCTCGAACAGTACTTTTCAGTTGGACACTCAGATACCAGGCGAGTACATTCTCTGATCATTTTATATCCTGTTAGAATTATTTTCCTGCTTTAGATTACTATACTTGATGCTGTCACGTTGGTAACACGGATTAGTACTATATGGATCCTTTCTTGAGATGTTATCACCTCAGGGAGCATCGTATACTACATGTTCTGTGCGTTTCACTTACATGGTGTATCACTATGCTTCACGGTTCTTCGATTACTTGTGACATGTACTCTCATGATCACAGAGTCTTCCCAGAATCACTCCATTATGGGCATTCCCAGAATCACCCATTTATGGGCTATCCATGTATCACCCCTTGTGGGCCTTTGCATGGAATCATAACATAACCTGGTTGGATCCTTGTGTATTGATTGGGGGTACGGGGGAGTAGAAATAGCATGTGAATAATTCCAAATAATATAATCTTGAACCACCTCTCATGAATCACCTCTACCTGTTCACATGTCTAGCTTGTACTATGATTCACTAGTCACTGTTAGTTCTCTACTTATAGTAGATATTTCTATTACAGTTCTCTCTCTGTTTACATACTGTTCTTCCTTCAGATCCTGTATCTTAATTTACTGCATGATTATATTTTTCTAACCTGCCATGATCTGTTGAGATGTATTGTGCTCGTTCCTGTCCTGACTGAACCTGTTGAAATATTACAAAGGATGAGGAGGAGGCTGGTGTGGATACCTATTATGGTGCTACCTTAGATGAGTGCCTGGACTTGGACCAGCAGCAGGTCCCACTAGCTGTGGATGACACACCCTTAGACTAGGATGCTTTTATTTCAGTATTTCATGGATGATTGTACTTATTGATACTTGGGATCTGGGATTTGTATTATCTTAGACACTTAGACTTTCTGACGTACTTGGGATGTTTCCTTTCATTTCAGCAGTTTTATTTATCTATCAGCTATGTTATCATCTGCTTTTTCCTTGAATTTTATATCATGTCATGCTTCTTCTTCCTTAGTTGTGATTGAGTCTACTTTTATCATGTCACCCCCATTCGGGGAGTATAAACTGTTTAAGCTTATATTGCTAGATGTTGTGACCTAGGACAGCGTTCTACCGCCGACACTGCGGCGTAGGCTGGACGTACCCACGCCTCGTGCCCTAACTCTAGGGTGCGGGTCGTGACACATTGGGTAGCCCTTAGCATGCTAGACATGAAACCCTAGGACTGAGCACGTTATCGTGTCGCATCTGTGTCCAAAATGGACATGAACACGCTGTGCACACACAGTGCACTGTCCCCTGCTACCCGATCCCCTTTTCTTTCTCACCTGGACACGTGGACACGTGAAACTTGACACAAACCTAGGGGCAATGTCTGACAAGACATCCCCAAAGTTTCGTGTCAAGTCATTTCGTGTCGAGTGAGAAATCGCACTCGCACGGACCACACACTATACTGCACACAGTGTTAAATACGCACTAACACGGCCTTCGTGTCGTGTCTAGACACCACTTGGACACCTCGTGTTGACACGAGTGTGTAGCCCAACACGTGGGCTACATGTGGACATAACCATGAGGCCCCATGTGGCTCGTGTCGTGTCCACGAGCCACTCGACTCACTGCACGATGCGGTGCTAAACTGCGTGTATCAGTCAAGAAAACTCGACTGATACGGTGTTTATGCCGTGTCCTGAGGACACGTGGACACGGTACAGGAACCTAGACACCTAGCCTGACCCTAGGCGAACCTACACACGTGTACACGAGACCTATGGACACTTGTGTCGTGTCCTACACGCGTGTGCATCTCTGCACGACGCTGTGTCACTACACAGTGTCTGAACTTACCCGATTTGGGATTTCTAGTGTTTGACACGTCGTGTCGCATCGTGGTGGACACTTAAGGACACGAGGGACACGAGTACACCTAGGGGCACGATTACCAACCTTTAGGTTTGGGTATTAGTTAGGTTTTGTGTGTTAAATTTGGTTTTCCCCCAATGTTCAGAAATGAACAGTAATTTCTTAGTTTTTTTAGTATTTAAAATGAATTTCAAATTGATTTTTATGTGTATATATACGTATATTTGTGTGTATATATACTGTATATATATATGTATATAAGTATATGTGTGTATATGTAAGTATGTGAGTGTATATATACTTGTATATATGTAGGAATGTGTATATGTATATATGCATATATGTATGTGTGAGTTATGGGTCCCCCTTCTCAGTTTTCCTGAGATTTAACCCCCCTGCTGTGTACACACACACACACTTTTCACACACACACTCTCACCCTCTCATTCCACTCTCTCTCTATATATATATGTCATGTATATATATGTTATATTATATATAATTATATATGGGTATCCATAGTTGAGTGTATATATGGGTTTATATATATATATATATATATATATATATATATATATATATATATATATATATATATATATATATATATATATATATATATATATGAAAATGTATATATATGTATATATGTTAGCTATCTATATATGTATATATATATATGTATTATATATATTTGGTTATCTATATATAGTTGGTATATATATGAGAGTATATATATATATGTTATATATATATATATATATATATATATATATATATATAACATATATATATATATATATATGTTATATATATATATATATATATATATATATATATATATATATATATATATATATATATATATATATATATATATATATATATATATATATATATATGGGTATTATATTTTTTTTTATATATGGGTATTATATATATAGTTGGATATATATGTAGGTTATATATAGGTGAGAATATATGCTATTAGATATATATTGTATAGATGTATGGCTATAGACACCTATATGAGATACCTATACATGGTATCTAGTTACACTAGCCTATAGCCTATAGTTAGTGAGTTTGGAATTGACCAATAGGCTTAGTAGGCCTAGGTTGACTTGCAAGTTGACCCTTGTTGACCATGGTTGACCAAAGTAAACTATAGGTCAACCATGACCAAATTGACCTAAAAATGACTTGGATGAACATAGAAGGACTATTTGACTAAGGTTTGACTAAACCCTAACTAGATGATTAGGTTAACCATATGGATTATGAGGATAATCCTATGTAGATTAAGATATGTATGGGGTTAAGTGGAATACTTAGAGTTGAGTCATGACTTGAGTTGGAGAATAGGATTAGCTTCATTATAAGATTAAGGTTGGTATTGTACTATATATATTTTGTGTGATATACTTTGTATAGATAATTGGTTATACGTTAACATTGCGGTATAGTATCTTAGGTATCCTAAGACATGTTAGCCTATGTTTGGTTTTGAGTTAGCCTTATAGAGTTTGACTTAGATAGTTGACCATTGACCTAATTACCTTGTTGACTAGTCTATGTTTGACCAAAACCTTAGTTAGTCTATGATTGATCTAGACTTTGACCTAGTTTGACCATATTGACTATTCTAACCATTATTGACTAAACCCTAGATAACTTGACTAGTTTGGCTAGGATGTTTGACCATGAGTTGACTTTAACCTAGATTAGATTTGTTTAACCTTGTTTGACCTAGTATGACTTAATTTGACTTAGTTTGACTGAAGAGTTGACCAAGTTTGACTTTGACCTAGATTGGGTTAGAAATCATGTAGATTGCATTGTATCTTACATTTACCTTCATATTAGACATGTCATAACTATATTGCTCTATTTTAGGACATTGTGACCCTGGTACAGACATCTAATATTACACTACTCTTTTCAGAGTATCAGGCGAGTACATTCTCTGATAGTTCTCTCATTTATTTGTCAATTACTGTATTTCAGTTCTAGTTAGTTCTATGTGATTCTCTGTATCAACACGTATAGATATTTCTGGATTCATGTATTCGACACATACCTTACTTGCTGGCCTTTATTACGAGAGTCATTAGAATCATTCCGGAATCATTTCTGGAATCATCATGTATTGGCCGGACTCATCTCGATTCTTTTGTCGATTTTGGATTTACTTGCTGGGCGGGGAAATATTGAGTAAGACATATAGACATACCCTAAATCCGAAATCTCCAACTGGAATCTACCGGAAGCATAGCCATCTCTTGCTTGATCAGTGAGAGATGTGCCTGATACCTACAGCCGTTTACATGTCGACCTCGATATTTTAAAATACACTGTTAGATCATAGTTGGACTCATCCTAGATTCATTGATCACTGTTGGACTCATCTTGTACCGGAAATCATCTGGTATCGGATTATATGGACTGGACTCACACTGGGATTACATTAGACTTATATCGTACTGTCTGGACTCATACATGTTATTCTAGTTCAGTTAGCTTTTATTACAGTCTTCATTGTCATGATTCTTTTCTTATTTTAGTTACCTTTCTTTTCTTGTATCTTACTGTTTCTCTATGCCATCATTACCAGTATAAAACTGCCATGCTCATCAATAAAACTGTCTATAACTACTTTATAGTTCTTTATCATTTACTTGGATTTTCTAGATGAGTTGTACTCGTTCCTGTCCTGATTGGACCTGTTGAAAATATTACAGATGATAATCCTGAGAACACATGCCCTACTTACCATGGACCTGGCGAGGGATTAGCTACCTTTGGTCCCGACTCTCAGGAGTGATTCAGGAGATTAGCTAGTAGACTACTTTAGCTTTCATGTTTTGACTTGTTATATTAAAGTTAAGATATTGAGTTTGTATTAAGTTGGTTTGAGACATTGTTGTATTATTTTAGATGTTAGTTGTTGTTGTCTTTAATTCCTTAGGTATAACTTCTGTGTTATCTTATCGTGCTTTAGACTGTGTTTGAGTATATCATACCCTTTACTTGTCCTCCATTCAGAGCTGATATCTGGACAAGTACTTTATATACACTGCATGAGATTAGTTAGCAATCTAGGACAGCCTACTACCGCCGATACTGCGGCGTAGGCTGGACGTACCCACTTCTCGTGCCCCTATGCAGGGTGCGGGTCGTGACACATTTTTAGTGGTGACCCATGCAAGTCGAGACTAAATTGTTTGGTTACGTTATTGTACCAAGCATGCCTGCAATTAGGAACTTAAGGTAATTAGACAACATTAGGAATGACGCTTAGAACACCTAGAGGAATACTAGGATTGCAACATTGGAAGTACATCACATGCTTGCTATTATAATTAGATTTTCTTGTCTATGATTATTTTGCTTTAAAGAGTCCTTATAAGTCTATTTTATTGTAATTAGATGGTGCTTACTCGTTCATCCCAGTATATCACACCTGAGAATGGCACACTTCCCATCCAGTCAGCTGACCAGTTAACTGATACACATCCACCTCCACCTACCACATTCCCCCACTCCATAGATCCACAAACCCAGATGCCTCCACCACCTTCCACCTCACAGTCCCAGCAGAACCCGATACTTCCACCACCCCCTATCACTATACCTACCCAGGCTTCCGTCACACTGGACGGGAACCAACTGCTCACTCTGATCCAGGGGTTCCTAGCAACCCATCAGAAGCAGACCACCCTACTCCGCCAGAGCATGGAGCATTCTAAGGAACGTACCGTGGTCCCACCACCTGTAGAGCCGCGGTAGAGAGCGGGGACGATCAAGGACTTCATGGGTCTGAACCCCAAGGAGTTCTTAGGGACTGAAGTCATAGTAGTAGCAGATGACTGGTTAGACTCGGTAGAGAGAAAGCTCCTTGGAGTTAGGATGCCGGACGACCTCCAGGTCGAGGCAGCAGGATTTCTGCTGATAGACTTGGCAGGAGTCTGGTTCCGGAATGTGCCGTTGTTTACGAGAGGGAGAGCCACTTGGGATCAGTTCAAGACCCAGTTCAAGAAGAAATTCTTCTTGACCACCGCTAGGGTAGCCATGGGGCTACGGTTCCAGAACATCCAGTAGGGGACCCGTTCTGTCGACGAGTATGCGGCAGAGTTTAGTGGCCTGAGCCGTTTCGCTCCTAGTCTGGTTGCTGACCCTGAGGAGATAACGCGTAGGTTTTGCCATGGTCTAGTTCTAGACATTGACATTCTTATAGTGGCGAACGGTATGACTGAATACTACCAGAGCTTAGAGTTAGCCCGGAGTATTGAGGAGCGTCTTCTGTCTTGCAAGAGGCCGGCTTCAGTACACATTGAGGGACCCTCCAAGCGTCAGGCTTTCCAGCAGAAAGTGCCGATGCTACACCAGCAGACATATCGTCCTCCCACACCACATCATTCGACCCCGCCAGTTAGAGCCTCGGAATCCCGGCAGCAGAGGCCATTTCAGCATGTGCAGCATCAGTATCGGGGTCAGGACCCGAAGACGATCAGTTATTCATACTGCAGGAAGCAGGGACACACCAGGGAGCAGTGTAGGAAGAGGCTGAAGGTTTGCTATACCTGTGGGTCTGATACCTACCAGAAGATGGATTGTCCTGTTACACCTCCTTATAAGGGTGCTAGGCCACCTGTAGCTCAGAACCAGAGGGGTGGAGCTTTTGCGATGACGGTCGAGGAGACCAACGCTGCAGGTGACGGGTTAGCAGGTTTGTCTTTTCTGTCCTTCCTTTCCCATCTTGTTGTGTGATTCCATTAGTACCTGTCAGGATATGCTTGTGATATACTAGATAGTGTAGTTACCCTGTTCAAGACTGTGGAATCACGACCAGTCGGACTATGATTGCATGTTATCTTTTGACTTTGATTGACTGGGGTTTGACCTAGGAGGAGTACGACTATCTTAATTTCGAGGACAAAATTTTTCTAAGGAGGGTAGACTTGTAACACCCAGTTTCCTGAAATTGGGATATTTTAAAAATTTATTATTTTTATTATTAAATAATGGTGATTTAGTCATGTTATGAATTTTGGTGATTTTTAGAATAGTTTAAAACTATTTTCTAAGTCATGGCTTATGACTTTGGTTAACTACTAGTGTAACCCTAGTATAAACCCTAGAGATTTCATAACCTAGAGACTAACCATGACCATGTAAGCCTAACCATGTAATTAGGATATCAAATTACCACTTTTTAGTCAAAAGGGTATTTTTGTAATTTATTAGAATTTATTTGGATTTATGTAATTTATTATTATTTAATTAGTTGATTAGTTTCATGTTGGCTCCTAACCTAGTTTAGCACTAATCTAGAGGTTAGCAACTAACCTAGAAGACTAAGTAGAGGATGTTAGCTTTATGTATAAATATCTAGTTAGATAATATCTAGATATTACCTTTAAGGATATTTCCTAGAAACCTAAATATCTATCTACCTAGTCAAAGCCTTAGGAACTAAGTTAGCAAGGTGGAGGGAACCCTAAAGTCTACCCCCATACCCCCATGGCCAGCCACCATGCCCCCCTCTATATAATCACACCCCTTCATCATTCATGCCTCATTTATATTACACCTTAAAACTAGTTTTTTCTACAACTTCACACCCTCACCATTTAATCATTTTGACTCCAAATTGAGCCTAGTTTCTTGCATTGGACTCCCCTACACTAGAGGATACCAATTGTGGCTTGCTAACAAGAAATTGTGGAGCTTTGGACATTGGGAGTTGAAGGAGGTTTTCATTCAAAAAGGCCTATTATTGAGGATTTTGCACTCATAGGTAAATACCCTCAAAACCTATTAAGATTGTGTTTTCTCTTCATGGTTACATACATCTAGGTACCATGGACCTGTAGGCCAAGTTTGGTAGGAAATAGATTTGGTTTGGTGTCCGTATCGGACACGTATCTGTGTGTTTAATTAAGTGTTTGGTGAAATATCACTTAGAAATAAATGTAGTTATTTTCTAAAAAAAATACACATTTGGGTAGCCCTTAGCATGCTAGACACGAAACCCTAGGACTGAGCACGTTATCGTGTCGTGTCCGTGTCCAAAATGGACACGAACACGCTGTGCACACACAGTGCACTGTCCCCTGCTACCCGACCCCCTTTTCTTCCTCACCTGGACACGTGGACACGTGAAACTTGACATAAACCTAGGGGCAATGTCTGACAAGACATCTCCAAAGTTTTGTGTCAAGTTGTGTCGTGTCGAATGAGAAATCGCACTCGTATGGACCACACACTATACTGCACACAGTGTTAAACACGCACTAGGCCTTCGTGTCGTGTCTAGACACCACTTGGACACCTCGTGTTGACACGAGTGTGTAGCCCAACACGTGGGCTACACGTGGACATAACCACGAGGCCACATGTGGCTCGTGTCGTATCCACGAGCCACTCGACTCACTGCACGACGCGGTGCTAATCCGCGGGTATCAGTCGAGAAAACTCGACTGATACGGTGTTCGTGCCGTGTCCTGAGGACACATGGACACGGTGCAGGAACCTAGACACCTAGCCTGACCCTAGGCGAACCTACACACGTGTGCACGAGACCTATGGACACGTGTGCGTGTGCATCTCTGCACGACGCTGTGTCACTGCACAGTGTCTGAACTTACCCGATTTGGGATTTTTAGTATTTGACACGTCGTGTCGCATCGTGGTGGACACTTAAGGACACGAGTACACCTAGGGGCATGATTACCAACCTTTAGGTTTGGGTATTAGTTAGGTTTTGTGTGTTAAATTTGGTTTTCCCCCAATGTTCAGGAATGAACAGTAATTCCCGGGTTTTTTCAGTATTTAAAACGAATTTCAAATTGATTTTTATGTGTATATATACGTATATTTGTGTGTATATATACTGTATATATGTATATAAGTATATGTGTGTATATGTAAGTATGTGAGTGTATATATACTTGTATATATGTAGGAATGTGTATATGTATATATGCATATATGTATGTGTGAGTTATGGGTCCCTCCTTCTCAGTTTTCCTGAGATTTAACCCCCCCTGCTGTGTACACACACACACACTTTTCACACACACACTCTCACCCTCTCATTCCACTCTCTCTCTACATATATATGTCATGTATATATATATGTTATATTATATATAATTATATATGGGTATCCATAGTTGAGTGTATATATGGGTTTATATATATATATGAAAATGTATATATATGTATATATGTTAGCTATCTATATATGTATATATATGTATTATATATATTTGGTTATCTATATATAGTTGGTATATATATGAGAGTATATATATATGTTATATATAATGGGATATATATGTATTATATATGTTATATATAATGGTATATATGTTATATATAATGGGATATATAGTTGGTATATATATGTTATATATGTTATATATAATGGGATATATATATATATATATATATATATATATATATATATATATATATATATATATATATATGTATATATATATATATATATATATATATATATATATATATATATATATATATTTTTATATATATATATATATATATATATATATATAAAATATATATATATATATATATATATATATATATATATATATATATATATATATATATATATATATTATATATGTGGGTATTATATATATAGTTGGATATATATGTAGGTTATATAGGTGAGAATATATGGTATTAGATATATATTGTATAGATGTATGGCTATAGACACCTATATGAGATACCTATACATGGTATCTAGTTACACTAGCCTATAGCCTATGGTTAGTGAGTTTGGAATTGACCAATAGGCTTAGTAGGCCTAGATTGACTAGCAAGTTGACCCTTGTTGACCATGGTTGACCAAATTCAACTATAGGTCAACCATGACCAAATTGACCTAGAAATGACTTGGATGAACATAGAAGGACTATTTGACTAAGGTTTGACTAAACCCTAACTAGATGATTAGGTTAACCATATGGATTATGAGGACAATTCTATGTAGATTAAGATATGTATGGGATTAAGTGGAATACTTAGAGTTGAGTCATGACTTGAGTTGGAGAATAGGATTAGCTTAATTACAAGATTAAGGTTGGTATTGTGTAATATACTTTGTATAGATAATTGGTTATACCTTAACATTGTGGTATATATCTTAGGTATCCTAAGACATGTTAGCCTATGTTTAGTTTTGAGTTAGCCTTATAGAGTTTGACTTAGATAGTTGACCATTGACCTAATTACCTTGTTGACTAGTCTATGTTTGACCAAAACCTTAGTTAGTCTAAGATTGACCTAGACTTTGACCTAGTTTGACCATATTGACTATTCTGACCATTATTAGCTAAACCCTAGATAACTTGACTACTTTGGCTAGGATGTTTGACCAAGAGTTGACTTTAACCTAGATTAGATTTGTTTAACCTTGTTTGACCTAGTATGACTTAATTTGACTTAGTTTGACTGAAGAGTTGACCAAGTTTGACTTTGACCTAGATTGGCTTAGAAATTATGTAGATTGCATTGTATCTTACATTTACCTTCAAATTAGACATGTCATAACTATATTGCTCTATTTTAGGACATTGTGACCCTGGTACAGACATCTGATATTATACTGCTCTTTTTAGAGTATCAGGCGAGTACATTCTCTGATAGTTCTCTCATTTATTTGTCAATTACTGTATTTCAGTTCTAGTTAGTTCTATGTGATTCTCTGTATCAACACGTATGGATATTTCTGGATTCATGTATTCGACACATACCTTACTTGCTGGCCTCTATTACTGGAGTCATTGGAATCATTCCAGAATTATTTTTGGAATCATCATGTATTGGCCGGACTCATCTCGATTCTTTTGTCGATTTTGGATTCACTTGCTGGGCGGGGAAATATTGAGTAAGACATGTAGACATACCCCAAATCCGCAATCTCCAACTGAAATCTACCGAAAGCATAGCCATCTCTTGCCTGATCAGTGAGAGATGTGCCTGATACCTACAGCCGTTTACATGTCGATCTCGATATTTTAAAATACACTGTTAGATCATAGTTGGACTCACCCTAGATTCATTGATCACTGTTGGACTCATCTTGTACCGGAATTCATCTGGTATCGGATTATATGGACTGGACTCACACTGGGATTACATTAGACTTATATCGTACTGTCTGGACTCATACATGTTATTCTAGTTCAGTTAGCTTTTATTACAGTCTTCATTGCCATAATTCTTCTCTTGTTTTAGTTACCTTTCTTTTCTTGTATCTTACTGTTTCTCTATGCCATCATTACCAGTATAAAACTGCCATGCTCATCAATAAAACTGTCTATAACTGCTTTATATTCTTTGTCATTTACTTGGATTTTCTAAATGAGTTGTACTCGTTCCTGTCCAGATTGGACCTGTTAAAAATATTACAGATGATAATCCTAAGGACACATGCCCTACTTACCATGGACCTGGCGAGGGATTAGCTACCTTTGGTCTCGACTCTCAGGAGTGATTCAGGAGATTAGCTAGTAGACTACTTTAGCTTTCATGTTTTGACTTGTTGTATTAAAGTTAAGATATTGAGTTTGTATTAAGTTGGTTTGAGATATTGTTGTATTATTTTAGTAGTTAGTTGTTGTTGTCTTTAATTCCTTAGGTATAACTTCTGTGTTATCTTATCGTGCTTTAGACTGTGTTTGAGTATATCATACCCTTTACTTGTCCTCCATTCGGAGCTGATATCTGGACAAGTACTTTATATACACTGTATGAGATTAGTTAGCAATCTAGGACAGCTTACTACCGTCGATACTGCGGCGTAGGCTGGACGTACCCACTTCTCGTGCCCCTATACAGGGTGCAGGTCGTGACAGCCATGGACATGACTTGAACAGTATAGGAAATATAGGAAAGGACAGTCGCTAGTACGTATGGGAATCCAAACAGGTAAACCACAGTCTCCGGATGGAACTGTGGCGATATATTTGCAGATACCCTCTGACGTTTTGGACGTTACGGTCGGATACAGATGACTGGATGCCAGTTACGTACACATAACCTAAAATCCCATCCATGCACATGAAAGTTGTCCTCTAAATTGCACATTAGGTGGTTAGAATCTCCTTTACATATTTGTGTCTAGGATGGTCTTTTATATATTATTCTATTATTCTGATAGTTCATATTAGCTTGTTCTTCCTGTATCTTGCTACGTCCGTCTGAGGACATGGTTATTTCTCAGGTGTGTGCTTTCATGATTCCTTGCAGGTGTTCTAGCCAAGGCCGCGATTCTCTCCATTCCTTCGAAGACAATTGCGCTTGGTTCGTCTTGCCATTTTATTGAACGATTCTTATACATTTCTTTCATTGTGATAGTTGGTAGTGGACTTTGTCTCCGCCCAACGATTGTATCTTAAATATTTAAGTTGATTCTTATATTATTATTCTTTTCATTATGGATGAGATTTAGTTTATCTTGGATTACTGTATTTTACATCTTATGTATACATACAAGGTCCATATACTTCGTATGTATACAGCTGGCATGTCTACGTACTTAGTCCTACGTATATTGGAACTGGGGCGTTATATATTTTTGTGGTGGCCCATGCAGGTCAAGATAAATTTCTTGGTTACTTTACCGTACCAAGCAAGCCTGCGTATAGGATTAGAGTCTAGGATCTCATCCACATACTTGACCGCCTTCTCCTCGAGTTGCATCTTACTTGATCCCTTCTATCGTGATTCGTGCCCTTCTTTCGTGCTTGATAGAGATTAATAGGGTAACCCATACTAGGTGGACATGACCCATTGTTCCATCACCCTACTAGTTTAGCTCTTGTAAGTTGGGTAGAATGCCTTACGACCTAAACTTCCTTATGACCTTAACCAAGTCTTAGACAAGTAGACGGTAGGACAACTGTATAGGTATCAACATAGGACATGACATAGATTTTAAGGACTTGACCAATTTCTACTTTATTTCAATATTAATCTCACGTGCCTATATTTTTACTATCTAGACTGATGATGCTAATGTAGCCTAGTTTTTGCAAGCTAAATTCTTTATCAAGCTTGTTCATGACATATTCTATTGAGCGCACGCTCACTAACATATTGCCTAGTCAGAAACGGTGCATGATGGTCTGATCAACCGAGTGCACTTTGGTTCGCTTTTATCTATCGTTCTACGTGGATGGGGACATAGTTAAACTTGTCCTCTAGGGTCCCATCCATGACAGCCTTGGCAATCCTTTTTGAATTACTCCCTCGCCTTTGAACCATATATTGGTATTCAAAAACAACTTCTTTGGACTCAAATTGGTTTTCGTCTTTCACTTATTTAGACGAAGACTCGCACTTAATAGATAGACCCAAAGTCTCACCCTTAGTTGCCCTACCATCTATTGACAAAATAGTTAGCCATGGACCAACCAAGATGACTATATCCTCACTTTGAACTACTCACCGATACCATATCTATTATCGTGACCTTCCATGAAATTTGAAAATGATTCCAATCATCCTTTCATTCGTGCCCTCAACCTAGATAATTACCATGCACCCTTCCCCGTCGAACCATCTCTCCCAAGTCCCTAGATTATTCTCTTTTGATCTACTCGATCCCTTCCTATTTCCTAAATTCATGTTATCATGATCTTATCGCCTTAACTAGTGACCCTCATTCTATTCCATATCCATGATTTATTTTCATAGATATCGAAATCACAAACTTCTTAACTGCACGTTTGTGTTAAACATAGTCTTCTTACCTCACCTAACGACTTGATCATATTTCCTTATCAATATACCATTGTGCCTTCTTACCCCATACTTATTCTTAATTTCGAGGACGAAATTCTTGTAAGTTGGGTAGGTTGTAAAACCCCTAAATTTCTATTATATTTTTAGTACTAATTTTTTTTTATATTTATACGTCGCATAGTCGTATTGTACGTCGCGCGAAAATTTGTATTTTTCGTATTTGCTCGACGAGTACGAATATGTGCGGGCGTACATATTTTTAAAAAAATATTATTATATAGTTTCAAAATAATATATATAATATATTCTTGCTATTGTGCCAAAATTTTTTAAGTTTGCTATTTTAAATTTATATTTATGCCGATTTCGAAAATAATATACATATAGATATTTGTACTAGTCCCATGCGAGATACATGAAATCTAATTCATGTATATATTAGAATTTTCAAAATCACTCTTTATTTATTGAAAAAGTATTTAAAGATTTTTTTTATCAATATTCAAAATATTTATTACTATTTTTGAAATTTATTATTATTTAAATTATAGAAAAGATATTTTGAGTTTATTGGTGGTAATTTAAATATGATAAGATTATAGTCATTTGATTTAAATAAATTATTTAAAGAAATAATTAATCTAAAATTAATTAAGGATAAGATTGTTTAGATTTAGAATTTGATTTTGATGTGATTGCATTAGTTTGAATTGATTTAAATTAATATGGTATTTATCTATTGGGGTTTTAAATCAATTCTAATCCTTATCCAACTGGGAATTCCCACATCCTATAAATAGGCAGATACTCCTCCATATTATTTTCTCCACAATTCATCTTCTACAAATTTTTACACCCACGTGAGTGCATCGTGTCCATGTAATCCCTCCCCGTCCAAATTCTTATTCCATATTTTTTATATATATATACAATTTACCACTTCCGTGTCAGACACATCCCGACATCAATGAATCCCTAAACCTATCCTAACCCTGTCGACACCAGCCAACCTCCGACCTGACCATCTCCTTCCTGGCGGACTTTCCTGTTCCGACCCAACTCCAAGCCGACAACCAAACCACCTCGGCCATTGGCTGCAGACCAAACCCATTGCCTATCACCAACGTCACCAGAACCAGCGCGCCGACCTCGTCACCATCGATTTTACCACCACCACCATCTGCGACATCGTACCGCCGTTCCTCTCGGCCACCAACCCCAACCCCTCTGGCACCATCGTCGTACAGCCCTCTCCATCATCATCAAAAAACCCCAGCCAAACCCTACCACCACCACCACCACCATCATCATCATGACGACCGCGGTGGCAGCCCCAAACCACCACCACCATACTCACCTCCGCGCCCGCCCGCCGACGAGTCGGAGCGCCGCCCCCTTGCGCCGAATCCCGACCCCGCCACTGCGAACGTCTTCCCCGACCCCGCAGAGCCCCTTCGCCGCACCCGACCGCCTACGTCGAGATCGCGCGGTCGCCCCCATCACCTATTCCCTCACCAGTCACGCCACCGCTACCGCGACAGCCGCGACGGCCAAATCCCCGACCAGCACCCCGACCTTGACCCCCACTTCTTCCGCCTATAGCCACCGCGTCCCAGCGTCGCAACCCGTCGTACCTCCGCCAGTGCCATCCGTTGGCCGAGCCGCCGGGCGAGCCCCCTTTTCAGTTCCTCTACTCCCCTCACTCCAGCGCCGCCCCGAGCTTCCGAGCCTCCTCCTCCTTCGAATCCCGTCGCCGCCCTTCTCTCTGCGAGCCCGGCTGCCTCCACCAACATCTGCCCGCCGTCGGAAGAGATGCCCCTCTGCCTCGTGCCGCCGCCCGCCGGCTACCGGATCCCCATCCCCTGGCCCTACGCCACTGCCCGTCGCCTCCGCTTCCTCTCCCACCGCCGGAGCGGTGAGCCTCCGACGACTCCTCTCCGCTCACCGCCTCCTCCTCTCAGCCGGCGACTCCGCCCTCTCCGTCTTCCTTTCCCGACCTCCAGATCCCAATCTCTCTCTCTCTCTCTCTGATTGACTCATCCCCAAACTTCTTCTGATTTCTTTTTTATTATTTTGTTATTATTTTAAACAGTAGTAATAGGTTATTATTATCATTATTATTACTTTATTATTATTATTAGTTAATAGTTATTGTTACTGTTATTAGTATGATTTGTGATTATTATTAAATAGTAAGATTACTATTATTGTTATGATTAGTAACAAAGGTTGCTAATTCGTTATAATTTTTTTTTAAAATATACTTATACAAGTAGTTCCAAAAATATATGGTGAATAAAATATATATATTTACATTTACTTATTAACTATGGGCCCATATGTTGACAAATATTAGTTTTTAAAATTACATGGGCCCTAGTATAGATTTGTGTTTTTGTATAAATATTAGTATATATTTTATTAGTATTATTACTTATATGGACAATATTATCATTAATTTTGTATTGTGATTACTAAATATTATTTTGAAAATTTTCTTATTAGTTATGTATTTTAAATTGACCTATTTACCTAAGTTTAACTTTAACAAAATTTGACTTTGTCTTAAAACTGGTTTTCTAGATTTGTAAATATTATCAATAATTATTTTTACTAATGAAAATATAGTTTTCTACCTATAAATTTTATTTTTGACAAATTTAGGGTTTTTCCTAAAAATGATTTCTATTTTTCAAGTATGTATTTATCTAAAATTATTTTTTTCACTGTAAAATATAGCTTCAAGCATTATAACTATTTTTTTCTAAAATAGTATATATTACTTTCACAAACTCTTCGACTATCGATTCTTGACCATACCAATCCCATTATTCATAATCCCCCGCCAAATTCGTAATACTTTACATCGAACCTAACCAAGTTGGCCGTTCTGGATCCGATGGAATACTCTGTGTCATCATCAGAGGTCACTTTGCATAGTTGTAACACCAAAGTCGATCTTGTGCCACCCTTATTGTACCACACCAGGCAGCTCACCAGGCGTCCTACCAGGCAAGTATACCTTGCTAATTAACTGTCTAATTATTTATTTTCTGCATTATTTACTTTGTTTCATATTGTTAGTTTCCTTTGATATAAATTGCGCGTCCAAGCCACACTTGGGTGCAAGCGACTCTATTAGTCGTTTTATTTTACTATATGCATGTTAACTTAGTGTTAGCGGACTACCTTCTTGTTGGAGGATATCCTTATATCTCTTTTGGCTATGACACTCACACTACACGGTTTGAGACATATTGCCAGGGGCACGACTTATTGACTAGCTGTCTCTAAAGTCGTGTGACAGATAGATGATCGTAACTGCTATGACTAGGATTTTAGAGACTCAAGCAGTTACAAAACTGGACGAGCATGGACATGACTTGAACAGTGTGAGAAATATGGGGGAGGACAGTCGCTAGTGCGTATGGGAATCCAAACAGGTAAACCAAAGTCTCCGGATGGAACTGTGGCGATATATTTGCAGATACCCTCTGACATTTTGGACGTTACGGTCGGATACAGATGACTGGATGCCAGTTACGTACACATAGCCTAAAATCCCACCCATGCGCATGAAAGTTGTCCTCTAAATTGCACATTAGGCGATTAGAATCTCCTTTGCATATTTGTGTCTAGGATGGTCTTTTATATATTATTCTATTATTCTGACAGTTCATATTATCTTGTTCTTCCTGTATCTTGCTACGTCTGTCTGAGGACCTAGTTATTCCCCAGGTGTGTGCTTTCATGATTCCTTGCAGGTGTTCTAGCCAAGGCCGCAATTCTCTCTATTCCTTCGAAGACGATTGCGCTTGATTCGTCTTGCCATTTTATTGATCGATTCTTATACATTTCTTTCATTGAGATAGTTGGTAGTGGACTTTGTCTCCACCCAACGATTATATCTTAAATATTCAAGTTGATTCTTATATTATTATTCTTTTCATTATGGATGAGATTTAGTTTGTCTTGGCTTACTGCATTTTACAGCTTATGTATACATACAAGGTCCATGTACTTCGTATGTATACAGCTGGCATGTCTACGTACTTAGTCCTACGTATATTAGAACTGGGGCGTTACAAGAGAATACATGAGCAAAAAGAGAAGACTGTAATGAAATATCTACTATAAGTAAAGAGCTACAGTGATCTAGTGATTTAGAGTACAAGCTAGACATGTGAACAGCTTGATAATAAACATGAGAGGTCGCACATGACTACACTACTTTGGAAATTGTCCACATGACTATTTATACTCCCACGTACCCCAATAAATACACAAAGATCCGTTCAAGTTATGTTATTGCACATGATATTCACATGGGGGCCCATAATGGGTGCACATAAATATAAACATGGGGGCTCCGTGATTATAAGAGTACATGAATCACGAGAGTGCACATGTAAGGTAAAAGCACAAGAGTATATAATAAAAGTGAAACGCACATGACATGATGTATCTGATGCTCCCGAGGGGGATAATATCGTATGAAAAGATCCATATAGTACTAATATGTGTTTCCATCATGTCAGCATCAAGTAAAATAATTTAGAGTAAGAAAATACTCCTAGCAAGTATGAAATGGTCAGAGAATGTACTCGCCTGATATCCTGAATGTCCGAAAGAAACTACTGCCTGAGGAGTGGTGTCTGGCTCCTAATCAGAACAGTACAAGTCACAACATGTCTAGGTAATAAAATAAAATACTATGATGCAGTCTACATGATACTAGGTCAAACCTAGACCAAAGTCAACCCTGGTCAACTTCAGTCAATTAAAAAGTTAATGTTAGGTCAACTAGGTCAATCTAGACTCAATGAAGTCTAACTAGGCCTAAAAAGTCTATCCTATCTAGAACACACCATACACTAGTCTATAGGGTATACACATGTGTGTAGTTCATACACACAACCAACCATGAGTACCCTAGGCTATGTCATCTAGGTTGTAGGCCATAGGCCCTATCCCAAAGGCAATTAGCCATACCCTAGGCCATAACCCATATATGCCTAAACACCATATTCCATATATAACTCTATATATACATATATGTATACAACTATAGGAATATATATTTACTCACATTATATATATATGCAATATACATACACACATAGAGATAAACAGGAAAAATGAAATCAAGTAAAATATGTGTGTATACAAGTGCTCCTGTGTGTGACAGGAAGTGAGACTGGTGTGTGTACATTTGTGTTAGGCATGTGTATGTGTGAGGGTATGACTTGTTCCCAGGTTTCCAAAGTGACAATGTACAGGATGTAGATCGGTGTGTGTTCAATGTTGGCAGTGTACAGTTTATCAGGATAGGCATGCTCCTGTGTGTATATATGTGTTCCTAGTTTCAGGATTAGCAACAGTGAAGACAATGTGTGTGTGTTAGGATTACTTAGGAATAGGTAATGTGTGCCTGTGTATGAATATGTGTGACTGGGTGTGTGTTTAGGGAATGAAGACAGTGACTGTTTCCAGGAATTTGTAGTGTGAGATGTGGGTTAATGTGAGCCCTTGACCTAAATTTCCCATATTGTATTATTAAAATTTTGTTGATTTATTTATTAGAACATAGGATCTATTAAATAATTAAGGTTATAAGCATGATATAGGCAATTAGGGTTCCTTTTAAATTCAATGGCTACTGATTTTAAACAATTGGAGAACTGGAATTCGAATCCTGCTCCGATTGGGAGGAAAAGATTTAATCCTATCCTTCGTTTGATCTTTCCAAACCCTTAGTATAAATTCAAGGGAGCAATGACCCTGTCCTTCCCGAACCCTAATTCCCCAGCCACCAGTTATTTGCTCTGCCTCGAAGGATTTGTCGAAGCTTAGGAGCAGCCAACACTTGACAGGTAAGTCCTGACCTCGTATCCTTGATTCTTCGATTTGATCTATCGATAGGCTTGCCATTGTGGTCATTAAAATCAACAATAAGGACAGAAGGGTAGGTGTTCGATCTAATGTCGAAACCAGGGAATTATAAGACATACTTGTGAATCGAACACCAGATGATGTTAACACATTGTGTCCTGCCATCCAATGCTCTTGAATGAACACATAGGAGTCCATGCCGTTCTGTCCTCAGGGTCAAACTCTTGCCCTGAAATCAGAAGGGAAATCTGATATTTAAGCATGATAACCTACAAGACACCATACTCAAACCTTTTCACCAGTTAACCATAATACTCCTTGGTGGTTCTGTGAACCTCTCCCTGATTTTGCATGAGAGAAGTAACATATGTCTCATTGGACTCAAACCCAAGGGTCGAGCAGATGTCTGCATATGGGACATGTGCAAGGGAATATCATATATGTGCACTGTTTATTATGTTATATCCATGAATACGGTATTCCTTACAATTATGGTGCAAGGTTCACTGCTTTGGGGTCCTTTCAATTGGGCAGAATGCATAAAATGTGCAATCAATACTTGGACTTGAGGTACCAACCTATAACCAGGATTGCCTTACCTGGGATCATCCATTTTCACCTTACAATAGATTCCTGCAAACTATACTTCTGAACCATAGCCATTGGTTCTGACCATGCTTCTACTAAGAATACCCTTAAATGAAAGATCATGTTTTTCCTTGTCAGTGGTCTATTGGGTTATCTTGGACTGGAAACCACAGCCAAATCCTATGCTGAATTCATTACCATTTTTGGCTAATATCAGCAGCCCACTAGTGGATCTGCTAACCATGTCCAGTATGCACAGGACAGGTAGCTCTTTCTCTGTAAATTGGCCCTGTATTAGGATTTGGTAGTGTGAGCATCTCCACTGGACGAGATGGAAGGTTCATCTCAAGTAGTCCAATTGCATCTTCTGATATTATACATGACTCTCCAGTATCAGATGATTCCTCTCAGCATTTGGATTCTGGCATGTTAGTAAGAGAAAATGCCAGTAATGGGGCAATCATTTATTCTGGGGCAAGACCTCTCGATAGTGAAATATATTCTCAGTGTGTTTTAGCCATGTCTACTCTGGCTAAGATCCATTTCCCATGAATTGCTCTTCTGGGCAGAATTCTACCAACTATTGGTATCGAACAGGTGGTTGCTAAAGCAGCAAGTACAATATGAGTATTCATCAAGGCGATCCATCTGCTCCTTTATCCTCCAACATTGCTGGGTTGGCACAATCACCTTCCTGGTTTGACAGGAATGCTGGTAGTCATAGGATCTTTTATCCTTGTTTTCCATCTCTTTACCTGAGCTTGCTTACGGTTGCCTGTATTATTTAACTTCCTGAGGCCTTTAGCTCTTCTGATACACCATGTATCAGAACACAAGGGCCAACAGGTATTCTCACTTAAGGGAGGCATCAGGATACTATACATAGGAGTGTATACAATTGAAAGCAGTCCACACCAAACCCAGGAAGTCGACACCCAACTTAAGGACAGTATCATAAGTAAAGCAGGGCAGGAGGATTCTAGTGCACCACACTAGTACCACTGCAGCAAGGGGGACTTAGTATCAAAGGCTCATACAAGAGATAAGTCTATAGGTAGGTTATTTGTGTTGGGTAGCAATAAGAGTGTTAGAGAACAGAAAAAAAAACTATACCAATAACAGTATAGCAGAACAGATGGTGGGTATCACCAAAGGAATAGAGATTTGTGTAACCAGGTGTTTGCCATTGATTGTAAAAGTACAGAACAATTATCGGAGGACTGAACTTAGACTCACAATACAAACTCGCTTGTACAAAGAAAGCCTAGGGACGAAAACCTAGGTACAGTAATCTAAGAACAATTATTTATTTTAGATTCTGGGGGTGACGATAGAGGCTCGGGAAGGCGATGACAGCCCTGCCTTACTCCTTGGACGATCGGTATGCAGCCTTGGCTCCTTGTGAAAAGATGGTTGGCGTTGACGAAGAAGTGCTCTTTTTGCTCCTCTGTTGATCTCCTGGCTTCTCTCTCTCTGTGTATTCTCTTTCTGACTCTGTATATTTTTTATTCTTTTGTTGCCGGTCCTTGTGCAATGAAATGATGCTGGCTATTTATAAGAGTGGGGTATGATCATTAGGGTTTGCTAATGATCATTGTTTTGGAATGTCGGCGCTCCTTCCATCTATCTGAACCCTTGGTCCTGATTATAATGAATCTCGGCCATTAATGAGGATAGCACCGAATCTGGTGAGCAATTAATGCTGATTGCTTTAAATCTTCATGATTGATTATACCAATGCCCGATTGCTCGCCACGTGTCCCATTGGCTTGATGATAAACGATATGCCCTGATCTTAGTAATTATGATGATGATGTCAAATATATTTGTTGAGATTCGGTTAAATCGTTGATTGATCCGATGCCACGTGTTTTGATTGTGGGTCTTGCCAGAGCCGTATAGGATGGGCAACACTTGAACCGCAGGGAGATACTCTTCGTTAGCCGTACAGGACAATGCTTCATCGAACCGCAGGGAACGAACTCTCAATGAGCCGCATATGCATAGTCTTTGCGAGCCGCATGAGCTAGCGTTGTATTGAGCCGCAGGGGCTGAGCTCTCAGTGGGACACATATGGCTGATTTCTGCTGGTCATATAGGGTGACTTCTCAGTGAGCCGCATGAAGCTGTTCTCTATTTAAGCCGCATGAGATTTGCCACGTGGCAACCTAGGATTTCCGACGGATTGGGTCAGAGATCTTCTTCTTTTCCCGAAGCGTCTGTCATTATGGCAGAACCATTATGACACTTTATGCCAGAGCCGCCACAGTCGTCAAATCGTGTCAGAGCATTAAATGAGGCCACTATTCAAAGGACCAGCTGTAGGGAAGGATCACAGGGGACACGTGGCATCGATCGAGCCGCATATTCCTGCTGAACCGCATACACACTCGAGCCGCATGAGACAGAGAGTCTTCCTTTGAACTGTATAAGACAGCTCCCATATGAGCCGCATGGGCTTCGTATCCGGAGCCGCATGGACCATTATTCTGATATTTTCCATGCTTCTACAGGTCCCCCTTCAAAGTTTTCAATTTGTAAAATTGAAACACTTTGAATAAGAAGCATGGTCCCGTTCATGCCGCATAAGTGTCCCAGCCGCATAGATTCATCTGTCCGCATAGGCTCTTTGCCACGTGTCCTGACTACGTGTGTAAATCTTCATTAAATGCTCTTGATTTGTTTTCGAATTAACGCCATCTTTTTGGGGAGGATCCCAAAGTTTTTATTCTTTTGATTGTCCAGTTTGCCTCGACAGCCGAAGGGTCGATCACGTCGTACGAGGCATCGGTTCATAGTCCTTCTGTCTATAAATATGCGTATGTTCGGTTGGATTTTTTTAGACTTTTTCTTGACCAAAAGCTTCTGTCTTTGTCTCCTTCCTTCATCTGACCAACCAAAATGGCGCCTAGGATTTCCAAAGTTGTGAAGAAGGCCGCGGCGAAGAAAAAGAAATCAGCTTCGTCTTCGACTGTCGTTTCCCCTGTCCGCCTTGACGTTCACGTCGCCATCGAAGGTAACAACTGTGTAGAAGATAGGGTCTGCTCTACTGCCTACTTTGTGTAAAAAACCACGTGGTTCGCATACATGTCCTCTGATCGTGCCGCATGGGATGTACCCCATGTCTGAGCCGCATACAAGTTCAACTTACGTAGTTTGCATATATATCCTGTGACCGAGCCGCATGGAGTATGCTCCATGCGAGTTACGGGGTCCGCCTACACATCTCATGATCAAGTCGCATGGGGTATGCTTTATGTAGGAGCCGCATGTGAGTTCAACTTACGTGGTCCGCATATACGTCCCATGACTTGAATTCGCATGAGATTTTCTCCATGTTCGACCCGTATACGAGTTGCCTTCAACGAGCCGCATGACTCTTTAGAATATCTTTTACTTCATTTTGTTGTTTTGTTCTTGCAGTATCTCCGCTGGACGCTGAGGTTGCAGTGACAGAAGAGCCGCCGCCTCCTGCCATCGACCAGGGGTCTTCCTTTGTGACAGAGACGAAGAAGGAGGAACCGTCGTCTGCGCAGGATGGTCTCTCTCCAAATGTCGAGGCTGTTGGGGGTGGTAGCTCTGGGAATTCTGATGCTCCTATTCTGGACGAGGATCTCCTTCAACTGCATCCCTCGTATGTGAAGTGGTTGAGGGAGTGGTATATGCGTTTCTGTAACTAGGTTTTAGGGATTCCTTGTATGTTTCTGTCTGTTTAGCTGTGGTTTGTGTTTTCCCTTTTCGTCTGAAGAAGTAATGAAGAATTTCCTTTGGTTTTTGTTTGTTAATTGTGTGAATGTAGCTGGACATTCCAATGAATGGAATGTACTTGCTTCCCTCTTTTCTTGTAATGGTTACCTTTGGTTCTGTGTGAACTTTGTATCCCTAGTGTAGATTATGACTGGGTACTTATTCTGAAAGAGTGGGGTTATATCAAATCTGGGGACTTTATTCCCCCAGTGGAATCTTTGCTCATCTGGGCGATGTAGTTGACTTCAGAGTCAATGTGTCGAACTAGTCGGTGGTTTGAGCGGTCGACTGCCTCGCTGACGGACTACTTCTTGACGTTGTGTGCCTCTGAACCATAGTTGTTCCTCTGTCTTGTCTTGCTTGTTTTCTCTTTATTTCTATCTTGTAGCAGCGATATAATCCCGGAGGATGTGGAACTTTGAAAATGGATATGTTTCGTCTCATCTTTTCTTTCTTTGTACTTGGGTGTTTTGTGGAACTGGACTTGCTGGGGGATTTATTTGTGGACCTGTTATCCTAGGCGTACCTTGGTTTTAGGTACGGATAACAAGTTTGGACGGGATGTCCGGAACAGCCGTGGCGAAGTGGTCATGGATGTTCTCGGTGCTTAACAAAAAAAGGAATGCCGCAGAGCAGCTGGGCTCCCGGGGCATGGTGGGGTAGTGGATTTATGCTAAGAAGCTTAGCAAAGGAATATTTGTGGACCTATTATCCTTGGCGTACCCTGGTTCGGGATACAGATAATAGGGTGAAAGGAAAACCAACATATTTGCTCAGAGGTCATGAGGACATGGCAAGCATGAGGGTTTTACCGTGGAACCTTCCTGCTCAGAGGTAGTGAGGACATGGCAGGGGAGGTTTCACGGGGGATATTCGTGGTCAACAGCGGACATTTGTGGACCTATTATCCTTGTCGTACTCCGGTTGTGGGTACAGATAATAGGTCGAAAGGAGACCGACATACTTGCTCAGAGGTAATGTGGACATGGCAAGCATGAAGGGTTCTTCGACGGAGCCTTCCCACTCAGAGGTAATGATGACATGGCAGGAGTGGGCTCAATGAAGAGGGAGTACATAGAACGACTCAGAGGTAGGAGAACGTGGAGGTTCTATGTGAGGGGCGGTTTGTTTTTGGTGGAAGTGAAAATGATTCAGAGGTAATAAGGACATGTCCATTTTCGGAAATTTGTGGATCGATTACCCTTTTTGTGCACTGGGAGTGCGGGTATTGGATCATGAGGGAGGATCTCTTCCAGGGAAGCAAGTTCAGAGGTATAATCATACGTGACTTACTATCTGAAAGAGTGACCGAAATGTGAGTTCAGAGGCACCAGCGGGTACATAACTCGGTAAATTAACATATTGAGAAAGTGGGAGTCCAGCGGCACCAGCGGGTACATGACTCGATAATCTAAAGGGGATATAGGGGTGAGTTCAGGGGCACCAGCAGGTACATGACTCGATAATCTTGAAATGTTGTGGGTGTGAGTTCAGTGGTACCAGCCGGTACATGACTCGATAATCTAAAATGCTGAGGGTGTGAGTTCAGTGGTACCAGCGGGTACATGACTCGATGAACTTATAGCGAATGTCATTTAGACATAATATTTCTTCAGGAACTTGCCGTTGACGGGCAGCATGAGCAAGTCTCCATTTTGCTTTGCAAGGCGGTAAGCACCGTTGGAGAATACCGTCTCATTGATAAATGGGCCCTCCCACTTTGGCTGGAATTTGCCGGTGGTCTTATGAGTCATGACCATTGGCCTCCGGACTGCCAAGACGAGATCGCCTACCTGGAATGTTCTGATCTTGACCTTCTTGTTGAAGGCCACTGAGATGCGTGCTTGGTATAGCTGGATCCTTTGCTGAGCTAGGAGGCGCTTTTCATCTAAGGCCTCTAACTCTTGCAGTTGACGTCGGTAGTTATTATCGGTTGTCAATTGGTGTGTGAGGGTGACACATAGTGAGGGGATCTGTGTCTCCAAGGGGAGGACTGCCTCACTTCCGTATACCAGGGAGAATGGTATATTTCCGGTGGCTGTTCGGACCGTGGTGCGATAAGCCCATAAGCACTCGCCGAGCTTGTCGTTCCAGTCACGTTTGTTGGAGGAGACAAACTTCTTGAGAAGTTTGATGATTGTTTTGTTGAACGCCTCTGCTAACCCATTTGCTGCCGGGTTGTACGGCGTCGAGGCGATATTCTGAATACGGTGCTTATCGCAAAATCGATAGAATGCGTGGCTTGTAAACTGCGGACCATTATCATGGATGATCCTTCGGGGCAGTCCAAAGCGGTAGATGATGTGGTATTTAAGGAAGCTGATCACGTTTGAAGTCTTGACTTCTGCGAGTGGGACAGCTTCCGCCCATTTAGAGAAGTAATCAGTGATCGCAAGTATGAAACGATGTCCTCGGGAGGAAGGTGGGGTGATTGGACCAATGATATCCATTCCCCATGCTTCGAATGGCCAGGACGCCACTGTCGGATGTAAAAATTTGGAGGGTTGGTGGATGAAGTCCGCGTGGACTTGGCAAGCTTTGCACTTTCTAGCATAATCTATCGCGTCTGCCACCATTGTGGGCCAATAGTAGCCCATTCGACGAAGGCGATCTTGCAGTTTCGGGCCGGGCTGGTGGGCCCCGCAAACACCGTCATGGGCTTCTCGTACGGCTTCTTTGGCTTCTGCGTTTGACAGACACCGAAGCAGTAATCCGTCGTAGGAGCGGCGATACAGCATTTTCGTCTCTGTATCGTAGAAGAATCTGAGGGAACGCCTTCTGATGGAAGTAGCTTCCTTTGGGTTCTCAGGCAGGATGTCGTAGACGACGAAGTCGATGAATGGTTGTCTCCAATCTGGGGCATCATCGATCGTCTGTGCAAAATAACTTGCGACGAATTATACATTATTTTTGGGACAGACCAGTTCATGGCCTATCACTTCCACTGATTGCCGATCATAATTCGGAACTGCTAGGGAAGCGGCGAGACCAGCTAGGGCATCGGCTTCAATATTTCAGAGTCTGGGGACGTGCTCGATGAAGAACCCCTCAAATACCGAGATGATATTGGTCGCTATTTGATGATAAGGGATCATGTCTTCATGGCGTACCTCGTACGAACCCCGGATCTGATTGACGATTAGTTGGGAATCGCCGTACGCTTCAAGGTATTCTACCCCCAGCTCTCTTACAAGTTGGAGGCCAATGACCAGAGCGTTGTACTCGGCCACATTGTTAGAACAGGGTTCAGTGAGGGAATAAGCGCGATTAATCACCAATCCGGAAGGAGAGATTAGTACTACTCCGACTCCGACGACTATATTGCCTTTAGGTCCGGTCCTCGAAGCGCCGTCGAAGAACATTTGCCATATATTTTTGTGGGAGGTTGTATGCGAGTCGTCGACCTCATCTGGGATCTCTTCGTATAGCCTGGAGGACTCCGAGCCTGGGTGGGCTGCCAAGAAATCTGCCAGGGCTTGACCTTTGACTGCCTTTTGGGGGACGAAGATCATATGATAAGGGGACAGCAGTATTGCCCATGTAGCGAGGCGAGAGCTGAGTGCCCCTGGTTTAGTCATGAGGACCCTGAGAGGGTTAACTCGTGAGATCACATGTATCGTTTGTCCGATGACATAGTGCCGCATTTTCTGAATGGCGAACACCAGAGCGAGGCATTCCTTCTCCACAGTGGTGTATCGGTGCTCTGGTCCAATCATCATTCGGCTGAGGTAATATATGGCATGTTCATGGCCTGCATCGTTATTCTGTGCCAGCAGAGCACCGAGGGATTGTTCCATTGCTCGTACATAGAGCAGAAATGGTTTTCCAGGGACTGGGGCTACCAAGACCGGAGGATTTGACAGATATTCTTTGATGCTATCGAAAGCACACTGGCATTCTTCGTCCCATACGAATGAGACTCCTTTCTTCATGAGGTGCGTAAATGGCCGGCATCGTCCGGAGAGGTTGGAAATGAACCTTCTGATGTAAGCTAGCCTTCCCTGAAGGCCTCTGAGTTCGCGGAGATTTCTCGGGGGACCCATCTCCATGATTGCTTTTGTCTTCTCGGGGTCTACATGGATACCCTTTGCAGTGATGATGAAGCCTAAGAACTTCCCGCTAGATACGCCCAGGAAGGACTTCGTGGGGTTCATCTTCACATTGTGTGTCCGCATTAGGTCGAATACCGTCCTTAGATCCTGCAGATGGTCTCCTTTGCTACGGCTCTTGACAGCTATATCATCGACATAGCACTCCACCGTCTTGCGTAAGTAGTCTCTGAAGATGATGCTCATGGCTCTTTGATATGTGGCGCCAGCATTCTTTAAACCGAAAGGCATGACTGTGTAGCAGTACGTGCCAATCGGTGTTCGGAATGATGTATGCTTTTCGTCATCGGGAGACATCTTGATTTGGTTGTATCCCGAGAAGCCATCCATGAATGACATGCGCTCAAAGCCACAGGTATTGTCGATCATAATATCTGTGATAGGAAGGGGGAATTCATCTTTGGGGCATGCCTCGTTCAGATTGCAAAAGTCGATGCAGATTTGAATCTTCCCATTCTTCTTGAGGACAAATACTATATTGGCGACCCAATCCGGATGTTGTTCCTCGCGAATGAAGCCGCTGGCTATCAGTTTGTTTACTTCATTTTCGATCGCATCCATGATGCCTGGGCGGAAGCGTCGCTATTGTCGCTTGACTGGTTTTGCGTCCGACCGGATGTTGCGCTTGTGAAGAACAATATCGGGATTTAACCCCGACATGTCTTCATAGCTCCAGGCGAACACATCAATATATTCTTTGACAAGTTTCAGCAGTGATTCTCGCTCTTCGTCTGTTAAGCTTTTACTGACGAAGATTGGTTTTGGAGAAGATTCGATGCCGAGATCTACTTGCATGACCTCATCTTCAGTGGAAGGTTCTCTTTGTTTGAACCGCTTTTTCCATTGTGCATCCAGCCGCTGCGCCTACGGCTCCAGCTCGAGGATCTCAGGGATGTCTTCATCTTTTTCATAAGCGTCGACGATTGCCATGTTGACCGACAGGACTTGTCTAAATACATCTCCGATGCTGGTATCTGAGTCAGAAGTTGGTGACCCGATCGAATGTGAATGCCAGTCACATTCTTTATCTGAACTCTCAGAGGTCGTCGTGGGTGTTACATGCCCCAATCCATATCGAGTCTTGCTATAGTAGTCCCGTGGTTTGCCTGCCGGGACCGGTGGATTCAAAGGTAATCGTCGTCCAGTACCGTAGTTCAAGCCTGGCGTCGTCTCCCGATCATACCCCTGTTTCTGTATAAGATATTTAGATTAGGGGCTATAAAGATACAGAGGTAGTCTCCCGGCATTTGATCCAAGGTCGACTTCTTCTACGGTGAAGGGGTACGGATCGTCCTTCCGGCCGAAGATGATTGGATGGTCCCCACCCTCGATTATGCGGTAAGCGTCTTCCGCTGGAGTAAGCTGGATTGTAGTGTGCACATTTGTCACCTATGTGTGTAGGTGAGTGCCTATACCGTGTTCCATAGCATACATTGTACAGAGCTTATTAAGCTCGAGGTAGTTCAAAGATAGCCCTTTATTGATGAAGTAAGGTATCTTTTCTAGGGAGATTACATCATCTGCGGAGGGAACATCAGTGTGGGAAGCCACATACTTGGCTAACTCCGGTTCCTCTTCGGCTACCCCCTATATAAATGAAGACCGAGAGGAAGACCTGGGCAGCTTGATCGTCAGCAGTTCAGCTGGTGGAGCAGAGCGTAGAGTTATTGGCAAACTAGCGACCTCCAGCTTGGCACTCGATGCTGGGCGGGGAGTGGTTGGTTCGCTAGAAGTTTCAGGCCTTGTATCGGGGTGACGACCCTTCTTGGGAAGGCGTATCGTCATTGGCTTGTTGGAGGGATTGAGCTTTTCCGTTTGAGACTGGCCGACCCTCTGCAGCCTGATTGTTAGTGGCTTCGTTGTGGGTCTTGGCACTTGGCCAGACCTTGGCAGCCGGATTATCATCTGCTCTTCTTGTGCCGAGAGGCTGATTGCGTCCTTACGCAGAGTGGCGGTAAGGGGTACAGACTTGCCAGTTTTGCGAGCTTGGAGGTGGATCGTCAGAGGCTCTTCTGATCCTGTAGCTGTCTCGGTATGAGCTTGCGCATCTCCTTCACCAAGATGCTTCTTCGACTTTTCGTACAGACAGGAGTCTGAGTAGTAGGATTCGACCCCTTTGAAGGGATCGATATCAGCAAACTCCGTCCTTACGAAGCCGTGTTTGTCGACATATTTGAAGCACTGGTGTAGCGTGGAAGGCACGATCATATAATGGTATATCCAAGGGCACCCCAAGAGGATGTTGTAAGAAGTGTTTGCATCTATGACGTAGTAGGTGACTTCTGATTGGAGATTGCCAATCTGACACTTCAGACGAATCTTCCCAATTGGATAGCTCCTGCCTGAATTGAAACCGCTGATGGCGGTGCTTGTAGGTGTCAGGCGATGCATTGGGATATAGAGGTGATGTAGTAGACCCTTCGGGATAATGCTTATGGAAGAGCCAGGATCAATGTGCATCCGATCCACCTTTACGTCGCCAATGTACCCAGTGTAGTATAGTGGGCGATCGTGCAGATTAGTTTTGATGAGCATGTCCTGCGGAGTGAAGACGATGTTGGGTATTGCTCCTGTACAGGTACTGTCTTGGAGATCTGCAGGCGGGTTCTCTCCTGTGAGGTTGACCCGGGCCAGGTACGCGTCGACGTTTTGAAGTGCATCGCTCAAAGCCACATGAACATCCTTGGAGAGACTCAGAAGCTCGTATAATGACAACTTGGCCGGTATGTTGGCCAATTGTGCTAAGATGTCGAAGTTGTAGGGCTTCTTCAGCCCTTGTGATGCCTCTTTCTGGAGGGATTTGTCAAAGCGAGTCTCCTTCGGCCTAGGCTTGTCGGTCGTCGAAGGCTGAGCCGGTCCCAGAGCATCAGTCGCAGTGGGTTGATGATTTTCAGCTGGACTATCAACCACTGGTTGGGATTGCGCTTCAGACCGCGTGACGACGGCTGTAGCTTCCTCGTTGTCTGCTGAAATTGTACGGCAGGTCTTGATTTTTCTACTCTTTTTGTTGGTGGGAGATGGTGTGGGCCGAGTTACTTCTGACACTAAGTCTGGATGGACCCACATGACCTCTCATCTTGAGGTGGTGAGAGGTACTAGACCAGCAGCTTGTTCTCGGGACAGAGGAAGATTGGTAATCTCCATTGTCACGAGAGGGACGGGAATTACCCCGTCTTGGGTCTCCGTTGGAGGGAAGTTGCCGAATTGTACGGACACCATATTGGCTGCTACGGTTACCTCTTCGAAGTCGATGGCCAGAGCGTTCGAATCAATGAGGCTTTGGATGTACCATTTTAGTTGGTAGCAGTCATGTGTAGCGTGGTGTACATAACGGTGGTAATGGCAGAACTTCGGGTTCTCCAAATCAGCCGGCCGAGGCTCCCATCTTGGTGGAGGAAGCTGAATTCTACCTCCTTGTATAAGCATGTCTAAGATAGGCTTGACGTGGCCGTCTTCGAAAAAGTAAGTGATCTGAGGCCATTGCTTGTCTGCTGGCTGTGGCTCGGGCTTCTGGGTCGTGTCGACCACCATAGCCTGTTTTCGCTTGCTGTCCCGATTGTTGGAGGGATTACCCCCATTATCGTTGTTGAGACGCTTGCCCTTGTTTTCTCCTTCTGAGATGTGCAACCCCAGTTGGCGGGCCTTCTTCAGTCGTTCTTCAGCGCTTGTGGCGCTGATGATGAACGCCTTCCAATCTTTGAATTGACTCTCGCCCATCCAGAGACTGATCGTTGGAAGCAGTCTCTTTTGGCAGATTTCGATCAAAGAAGAATCCGGATTTCCGGAAGGCAGCTTCATGGCGGTCTGGCGGAACCGCTCGATGTAGTTCCTTGTTAGCTCCTTCTCCCCTTGGACGACGTCCATGAGAGTGGACATAGTGATGTCTTGTCCTACTTCATAGAATCGTTCCAAGAACATGCGCTTGAAGCCGGCGAAGGAATGGATGCAGTTGTCCGGTAGATTGCGGTACCAATCAAAGGCGACTCCTTCCAATGCTCCAATGAATAACCGTGTGAGGATCGCATCTTCATGGGGCAGATGGTCAGTGGTGACCTCAAAGTAAGTGATGTATCGACTTGCTGAGGTTTTGCCATCATACGGGTTGATGTTGAACGGCTTATATCTTGGTGGGAATGGAACATCCCTCCACTCAGCAGGATATGGTTGCCGTATTCTGAGATCTTGAGCCTTTTCTCGGGCATGAAACATGGCACGGAGCTCTTGGACCTCTCTTCTTACTTTTCGGGTCTCATCTGTCGCGACGGGGGCTGTTATTTCGGAAGGATTATTGCCCGGGTTTGGTGCCGCTAAGTTCGAATCTATATTGACCGCGGGGCCCGTGTTTGTTTGACCAGGCGCTCCTCCTTGTAAAGTGGGCAGGGCCGCTTTAATCTCGTCTACAGACTTGACCAAAGCAAGTAATATGGCTTCGAGACTGTTGATGCGCTGGCGATCACTGGAACCACCTTGATCGCTGTCCGTCATGAACACCGTTTTTACGTGAGGAGTGATGGAAGGAACGGTGGAGGATGTGCCCTCTGAGTCGTACCCATGCACCGAGAAGTCATCGGAATAGGTGGGAATGTTCTCTTCGGGCTCGGACTCAGAGGGAACGGTATCCCCAGCTTCAGAGCTTGCCTTGTCTTGAGAGTTACGGATGTCCTCGGGGGCATCAGCGTCCGTTACTCCTGATGGAAGAGTTGTTTGTGCGGACTCGGTTCCTTGGAACATCGGATTGTTGCGGATGTTCGGAGGAGTGTTACCCCCAGCTCCTTCAACCCCCAGCGATGTGGATGATGAATTTCCCATCGAGGTAAATTTCGTCTTTGAACGGGTGTGTTGGAATACACCAGTGGAGGGCAATCGTTTAGACGACAGTTTTTTTGTTGTAATGGTTGATATCTTCGGACTGGAGACGCTCGTTTTCTTCCTCCTCTCTTCGGCAGGAACTTTTTGAGCAGAATTGCAGGAGACAACAGGAGGTGCCTCATCTTCTGAGTTCGGGTGCTGTAGCCTTTAGAAGGCGGATGGCCGAGCTTCCGTTATTACCGCGTTGTTGCAGCAGCAATTGACGATGATTTGGGTGCAGCGATGTCCAAGCGAGGACTCTTTGCACACCGACACTCCTTCTCTTTTCTTGCGTTTGTGGACGATCGTCTCCCGCAGGTCAGGGGAACCACTCTGTCTGTTTGCCGCGGGGGGCTGGACTTGAGTGGTTGTATACAACTTTCCATCCGAGGCCCGTGTGATAGTCAACGGGACGCTCCGATAGTCAGAGGTTGGGACAGCTGACTGGGCTCGTTGAGCCCGCGCTGCCCTAGACTTCCTCCTTCTAGCACTTGTAGGTGCGTAATAGGAGGAGTCCAAGTTTAATGCCACAGAATCTGGCTTATCATACAGAGAATCATCAGGGTCGGGACCGTATGAGAGACGGTCGAAGACCGATCGAGAGAAGCGTAGAACGGACGCTATGCTGCCAGAGTTGGGTACCGTACAGGCTGTCTGCATGCGATCATCTTCTGCTGTCGGAGGAGTTGTCTTTGGGCGGTTAGGAGTCACGACCGTGCAGGCTGGCCGCATGCGGTTGGCAATAGTGGCCGCATGGGTTCTCTGCAAGCGGCTGCCTCCTGTAGCCTCATGTGTTTCATCTATATGATTGGCGACTGTAGCTGCATAAACTATGCGGCTGCCAGATGTGACCGCATGATTCTTCTTCATGCGGCCAGCGACTGTGGCCGCATGAGCTTTGTCCCTGCGGCTAGCGGATGTGGTCGCATGAGCCTTTTTCACTCGGCTAGCACCCCTATGCGGCTTAGTTCGCATAGAATTCCTCTTTGCCTCTGCAAGTCTAGCATCATAGTATTTTCTTCTACCGGACTTGGAGACAGCAGAGTTGTCTACGGTCTGAAGTGGGGCCGCAGAAGAGTCCTTCTCACCGTCTTGAGCAACAGAGGGTACACCGTCGGGGGCTTGGAGAGGAGCAAATGATTTTGGCCTCCACTCTCTGCAAGCCTTTGTCATGCGGGTGCGCTTCTGGACCGGGCCAGCGCTTCCTTCGGAGAGCATCTCTTCAAACGCTTGTTGGTCGAAGCGGACGACCATCTTTTGTTGCGTGGAGCCAAGCTTGGCTGCATCCTATTGCGTCACCAACTCCTCAGCCGTAGAGAAGTTAGTCCCCAGCAGAGTCGCCATCGTGTTTGCCATTGATTGTAAAAGTACAGAACAATTATCGGAGGACTGAACTTAGACTCACAATACAAACTCGCTTGTACAAAGAAAGCCTAGGGACGAAAACCTAGGTACAGCAATCTAAGTACAATTGTTTATTTTAGATTCCGGGGGGTGACGATAGAGGCTCGGGAAGGCGACGGCAGCCCTGCCTTACTCCTTGGACGATCGGTATGCAGCCTTGGCTCCTTGTGAAAAGATGGTTGGCGTTGACGAAGAAGTGCTCTTTTTGCTCCTCTGTTGCTCTCTTGGCTTCTCTCTCTCTCTGTGTGTATTCTCTCTCTGACTCTGTATATTTTTTATTCTTTTGTTGTCGGTCCTTGTGCAAAGAAATGATGCTGGCTATTTATAAGAGTGGGATATGATCATTAGGGTTTGCTAATGATCATTGTTTTGGAATGTCGGCGCTCCTTCCATCTATCTGAACCCTTGGTCCTGATTACAATGAATCTCGGCCATTAATGAGGATAGCACCGAATCTTGTGAGCAATTAATGCTGATTGCTTTAAATCTTCATGATTGATTATAGCAATGCCCGATTGCTCGCCACGTGTCCCATTGGCTTGATGATAAACGATATGCCCTGATCTTAGTAATTATGACGATGATGTCAAATATATTTGTTGAGATTCGGTTAAATCGTTGATTGATCCGATGCCACGTGTTTTGATTGTGGGTCTTGCCAGAGCCGCATAGGATGGGCAACACTTGAACCGCAGGAAGATACTCTTCGTTAGCCGCATAGGACAATGCTTCATCGAACCATAGGGAACGAACTCTCAATGAGCCGCATATGCATAGTCTTTGCGAGCCGTATGAGCTAGCGTTGTATTGAGCCGCAGGGGCTGAGCTCTCAGTGGGCCGCATATGGCTGATTTCTGCTAGTCATATAGGGTGACTTCTCAGTGAGCCGCATGAAGCTGTTCTCTATTTAAGCCGCATGAGATTTGCCACGTGGCAACCTAGGATTTCCGACGGATTGGGTCAGAGATCTTCTTCTTTTTCCGAAGCATCTATCATTATGGCAGAGCCATTATGACACTTTATGCCAGAGCCGCCACAGTCGTCAAATCGTGTCAGAGCATTAAATGAGGCCACTATTCAAAGGGCCAGCTGTAGGGAAGGATCACAGGGGGACACGTGGCAACGATCGAGCCGCATATTCCTGCTGAACCGCATACACTCTCGAGCCACATGAGACAGAGAGTCTTCCTTTGAACTGTATAAGACAGCTCCCATATGAGCCGCATGGGCTTCGTATCCGGAGCCGCATGGACCATTATTCTGATATTTTCCATGCTTCTACACCAGGGTATTCTTATATAGTCAAGTTTGGTAAGATTGTCAGTAGGACAAGTGCTTCCACACAATAATACTAGACAAGAGGATTTGGGATAGGATTAGTGTAATTTTACCTTAAACCATTATGTACAAGAGTAGTTGTAATAGTTAAAGTAGGCTCCTTGAGCAATTTTAGCTGTTGATTTGAAATGGATTCACAATATAGGTTACTTGGACTCTGACTCGGTACTCCAACCACACTCACAGCTCAGGACGACAGGCAAGTATACCTTGCCTTTCTATACAGCTTTATTTACATGCACTGTCTTATTTATTATCCAGTTTTCTCATATTATTGATATGTATCTTTCATACCCTGTTCATATATTGGTACCATTGATTTGTAGACCGTGTTCACAGTTAGCCTTGTGTCTTATTGGTCGTGTCTTGATGGAGTCGTGCCTTCGTATCTTGAACCTTGAAGCTAACCTGCGAGTCCACACTAGGAACGAGGGTTAGTAGTAGATGCTAGCCTGCGAGTCCATATTAGGGACGAGGGTTAGTAGTATAGGGTTTACGCCTGCGAGTCCACACTAGGGACGAGGGTGATGTTAATCTGCGAGTCCACACTAGGGACGAAGATTAGTAGTTGTTCAAACCTGCGAGTCCACACTAGGGACGAGGGTTTGAGTATTCGTTTCAGTTATCCGTTAACATCTTGACATGAGTTCTCTAGTCCTTGTTCAGCAATTCATTTTCGTGTAGACAGTGTATAGATTCGTTCTTATTCATTACTCAGTTTTACTTGTTTATTTCTGTATTTTTCTCCATGCATAATAAACTGTTAGAAAGGCTCGTTTTTATGTATCTTGCTAGTCCTCTGAGGACCTGATGATCTCTTCAGGTTTAGCGACTACATGGAGTTCGTTAGCAGAGCAGGATGATAGAGGATTGCGATGTATGATACAGGTATTTGTTTGTGTTATTCCTTTATTATCTTCTCGTGCTTTATATTCCATACCATGATATACTCTGCTTATTTATAGGCTCATATCATTCTTAGACTCTAATCGAACAATATGCTAATGGGCTGCAGACCATGACCCATACTTGTTCATTCTTGTTTATATGATTCATGTGGATTGAGATATAGTTTAGATTAGATATGATACCCATGACCTTGACAGCGTTTACGTATTCGAGATGGGCTGGAGTCCGCTCGATACGTAGCTGGTCTTGGACACGCTTTGTATCCGAAAAGCGGGTGCGGGTCGTGACAAGTTTTTGTGGTGGCCCATGCAGGTCAGAGCATATCGTATCGGTTACGTAACTGTACTGATACGAGCCTGCGACCTTGACTAAACCTTAAAAATCTCAATCCACTCTGCCTTGAAAATTTTCTAGAAATTTCTCTATCGCTTTTGAAATTTCATATTTGTTCTCGATTATACTTCCTTGCTTTTCGTACCATTGATTCTCGTCCCTTCCTATTCCGAGGTGACAAATGATCGTGCTATCTAGGATTTATCAGAAATTCTTAATTTATAGTATAATATTACATAATTATTGAGTTTTGGTTGTTTATAGATATTAGGGAGTATAGATGTCACAAGCCCTAAATATCTGTTGGTAGAATTATTAGTAACTAGTTAGAAGATCATAAGACATTAGTGACCGTGTTTTGAGGAGTAGCGTGACCAAAGATGGGTAGAAGTCCTCCAGTATTCAGAGTTATAAAATGGCTAGGAAGGATTATAGAATATATTAAAAAATTAAATTTGGAGAGATTAAGGTAATAGTAGACTTTGAATTTAAGGGATGGTCATGAATTGGAATTTCGAGGACGAAATTATTTTAAGGTGGGTAGATTTGTGAGCCCTTGACCTAAAATTTTCCATATTGTATTATTAAAATTTTGTTGATTTATTAATTAGAACATAGGATCTATTAAATAATTAAGGTTATAAGTATGTGTCACGCCCCAGTACCGAAATACTGAGACGGACTAGGCCAGCTACACCGTATGAGGTATATAAACGTCATACGGCGATCGTGGCTGTCAAGAGACTAGGGGGTGCATGCTACAATCAGGTCTCCTATGGTCCCACAGAGCATCTATGTCTCAATCAATCAAAACAAGAAGCAGTAAATAATGATCATATAAGACAAAGCAGTAAGGCGTCCCCGACGCTTCATCAGAATGATTCATGAGTCTAGCTATATAAAATGATGAGCTAGTTTCGAGAGTCAATAGTACATAACTATAGTCAGCTGCAGTCTGATTTAATTACAATTATGCAAAGAAAACTAGTGTCCAGAACTGTCGGCTAAACAAGTGCCAGTGGCTAAACGCCAAGTACAAAATAGAAGATATCAGAGAGGTGAAGAAGAAACCCACTCATGGTCCCTGGCGCCCATACTCCTGGTGTACACCATTGTTCGGGTGGAAGGCTGGATCCTCTGGAGCTGCTACGAGATCTGGCCAAACAAAACCAGCGGGGTCAGGCCCCGAATAACAAGTACCACAAGGGAGCACAAAAGAGTGAGATAAATCCAATGAGTTAAATAAGACCTGATTCACGAGTTATAGGCTTATACCATATCATCGAGACAATACGACACCCTTACAACCAAACAAGGACAAACGGTGCCAATATCGTGCCGAGATAAGATATATCCTATAACCATGGGCAGGTAAAAAGGGCTTCTGATCGCGACTTTGGTCCATAGCCTATCGCAGCACAATAGTCCAACCCAACAACCAAACAAGGACATGGGTTGGACCACGCACTACGATAGTCTATGTTCCTCGGTAGCTAACAGAAGAAAACATATCACAAACAAGTCAGCTTACAAGCGGCCAATCAATCCTACGGCTTTCTATGATTTGTCTGGATTATACCAGTAATGCAATATATATAGGAATCCTTAGATCGTATCACATTCCAGCAGGGCTAGCCAAACCATTATATACAAGCAAGCACGAAATGCACCGGTCCCTCGAAAGGCCACCGCGCTAGAATAAGCAGTAACGGTTCCAGCTCTCCTATAGGAAGAGCTGGCTCGACAGTTACAAATCAGATACTGCACTCCACTAGTGCGAATGACTATACAGTATCCGAGGCAGCCAACCCGACGCGCCAGGATGGGACCCAGGGCGGCTAGTGACGTACGATCTCGAGATTTTGTTCCCTCTCAATGCTTCTACCAATTTAAGTTGCTTAGATTAACCCTATCTCGATATTGGAATTACATGTCGTGGTCACATGGTCATCCTCCTATATATCGTACCATAGTACGTGTACCCTAAGTATGAATCCACATCGGCTCAATCTAGATCCATGCTTAGTGTAATGCTTCAAACAATAATCAATATACCACGACACTATTACTGACCAATTACCATGACTGTGCTAGAAGGTACACATATATTGACATATAACACGAATGATCACTTACCACGTAGAGTCACACCTCAGTACACTCATTAAATAGCACCGCAGTGCATACTAATATTGTATCTCAATACACACTTAGAACATGTACCAGCACGTATACAGGTAATCAGGTCAAGAAAATGGTCAAGTCAGGAATTCGCGTGGACCTCTCGTGACATAAAATTCACATGTAAATTCTGGTTAAAGTGAGACATGAAGGTCCTTGAAGCCAAGACAAAGATCTACAACTTTCATATTGGAAGTTTGGAGAAATTCTGGCCACAAATCAGTCAAAAAGAGCATCAAACAATCAAAATCAGCCAAAAAACAGCCTTATGCGGCTTAAAATTTCTTATGCGGCCAGAAATTCTTATGCGGCTCAAAAATGCTCATGCGGCCAGAAATGGTCATGCGGCCCAAAAATGCTCATGCGGCCAGAAATGGTCATGCGGTCCAAAAATGCTCATGCGGCCAGAAATGGTCATGCGGCCCAAAAATGCTCATGCGGCCAGAAATGGTCATGCGGCCCAAAAATGCTCATGTGGCCAGAAATGGTCATGCGGCCCAAAAATTCTTATACGGCCAGACACTATTCATCGTCCCTGCCAGAATCAGGACAGATGAACATAGAAGTTTGACCAAAATTGTTTTGGCCATAACTTTCTCAAATTAAGTCAAAATCTAACTTTTCAAAGGTCAAAATTGGATAGAATTGAATTTCCTACAACATAGGACCATTAGTTTTTGAAAACAACCAAGTTTGATAGATCAAAACCATGGAAACCCATAGAACCCTAGTTTTAGAAACTTAGATCTACACCAAACTAGCCATTAAAATCAAAAACTCCAAGAACTAAACTTGTAGAGAATAAAAAAAAAGAACAATATAGACAAATAATATCAAAGAAAAATCAAGAAATAAAAATACAATAATCTCTCCATTTGGTGCAAGATGTACTTGCCTATTGGTTGGGAGGAAAAGAAATGAAAAGAGTGAATGAGGAGAGAGAGTGAGGAAGAGAATATATATAGGGGTTAGGTTAACTCAAAGAAAACCCTAAGCCCTAAACATGCTCTAACCATGTGACTAATGACATGTTAATTGCTACATAATACAACTAATTAAATTAATTAAATAAAATCCTAACCACAATACGGTTCAGAAATCCTATCATCGAAATAGTGAACCACGCCTACAACCAAACAAGGACAAGGGGTGGCGCACTAATCCGCGACGAGATACTGTCTCATGCCATGGTTAGTTACAAATACATGATACATACATTCAAGATACAGGTGCCAGATACCATATACAGGAAAAATCAAAAATTTACGTATTTCGGGAATGGGGAGTGACAGTATGATATAGGCAATTAGGGTTCTTTTTAAATTCAACAGCTACTGATTTTAAACAATTGGAGAACTGGAATTCGAATCCTGCTCCGATTGGGAGGAAAAGATTTAATCCTATCCTTCGTTTGATCTTTCCAAACCCTTAGTATAAATTTAATGGAGCAATGACCCTATCCTTCCCGAACCCTAATTCCCCAGCCACCAGTTATTTGCTCTGTCTCAAAGGATTTGTCGAAGCTTAGGAGCAGCCAACACTCGACAGGTAAGTCCTGACCCCGTATCTTTGATTCTTCGATTTGATCTATCGATAGGCTTGCTATTGTGGTCATTAAAATCAACAATAAGGACAGAAGGGTAGGTGTTCGATCTAATGTCGAAACCAGGGAATTATAAGGCATACTTGTGAATCGAACACCAGATGATGTTAACACATTGTGTCCTGCCATCCAATGCTCTTGAATGAACACATAGGAGTCCAGGCCGTTCTGTCCTCAGGGTCAAGCTCTTGTCCTAAAATCCGAAGGGAAATCTGATAGTTAAGCATAATAACCTACACAGACACCATACTCAAACCTTTTCACCAGTTAACTATAATACTCCTTGGTGGTTCTGTGAACCTCTCCCTGATTTTGCATGAGAGAAGTAACATATGTCTCAGACTCAAACCCAAGGGTCGAGCAGATGTCTGCATATGGGACATGTGCAAGGGAATATCATATATGTACACAGTTTATTATGTTATATCCATGAATACGATATTCTTTACAATTATGGTGCAAGGTTCACTGCTTTGGGGTCCTTTCAATTGTGCAGAATGCATATAATGTGCAATCAATACTTGGACTTGAGGTACCAACCTATAACCAGGATTGCCTTACCTGGGATCATCCATTTTCACCTTACAATAGATTCCTGCAAACTATACTTCTGAACCACAGCCAAATCCTATGCTGAATTCATTACCATCTTTGGCTAATATCAGCAGCCCACTAGTGGATCTGCTAACCATATCCAGTATGCACAGGACAGGCAGCTCTTTTTCTGCAAATTGGCTCTGTATTAGGAGTTGGTAGTGTGAGCATCTCCACTGGACAAGATGGAAGGTTCATCTCAAGTAGTCCAATTGCATCTTCTGATATTATACATGACTCTCCAGTATCAGATGATTCCTCTCAGCATTTGGATTCTTGCATGTTAGTAAGAGAAAATGCCAGTAATGGGGCAATCATTTATTCTGGGGCAAGACCTCTCGATAGTACAATATATTCTCAGTGTATTTTAGCCATGTCTACTCTGGCTAAGATCCATTTCCCACGAATTGCTCTTCTGGGCAGAAGAATTCTATCAACTATTGGTATCGAACAGGTGGTTGCTAAAGCAGCAAGTACAATATGAGTATTCATCAAGGAGATCCATTTTCTCCTTCATCCTCCAACATTGCTGGGTTGGCACAATCACCTTCCTGGTTTGACATGAATGCTGGCAGTCGTAGGATCTTTTATCATTGTATTCCATCTCTTTACCTGAGCTTGCTTACGGTTGCTTGTATTATTTAACTTCCAGAGGCCTTTAGCTCTTCTGATATACTATGTATCCGAACACAAGGGCCAACAGGTATTCTCACTTAAGGGAGGCATCAGGATACTATACATAGGAGTGTGCACAATTGAAAGCAGTCCACACCAAACCCAGAAAGTCGACACCCAACTTAAGGACAGTGTCATAAGTAAAGCAGGGCAGGAGGATTCTAGTGCACCACACTAGTACCACTACAGCAAGGGGGACTTAGTATCAAAGGCTCATACAAGAGATAAGTCTATAGGTAGGTTATTTGTGTCGGGTAGCAATAAGAGTGTTAGAGAACAGGAAAAACAACTATACCAATAACAGTATAGCAGAACAGAGGGTGGGTATCACCAAAGGAATAGAGATTTGTGTAACCAGGGTGTTCTTATATAGTCAAGTTGGTAAGATTGTCAGTAGGACAAGTGCTTCCACACAATAATACTAGACAAGAGGATTTGGGATATGATTAGTATAATTTCACCTTAAACCATTATGTACAAGAGTAGTTGTAATAGTTAAAGTAGGCTCCTTGAGCAATTTCAGCTGTTGATTTGAAATTGATTCACAATATAGGTTACTTGGAATCTGACTCAGTACTCCAACCACACTCACAGCTCAGGACGACAGGCAAGTATACCTTGCCTTTCTATACAGCTTTATTTATATGCACTGTCTTATTTATTATCCAGTTTTCTCATATTATTGATATGTATCTTTTATACCCTGTTCATATATTGGTACCATTGATTTGTAGACCGTGTTCACAGTTAGCCTTGTGTCTTATTGGTCGTGCCTTGATGGAGTCGTGCCTTCGTGTCTTGAACCTTGAATCTAACCTGCGAGTCCACACTAGGGACGAGGGTTAGTAGTAGATGCTAGCCTGCGAGTCCACATTAGGGACGAGGGTTAGTAGTATAGGGTTTACGCCTGCGAGTCCACACTAGGGACGAGGGTGATGCTAATCTGCGAGTCCACACTAGGGACAAGGATTAGTAGTTGTTCAAACCTGCGAGTCCACACTAGGGACGAGGGTTTGAGTATTCGTTTCGGTTATCCGTTGACATCTTGACATGAGTTCTCTAGTCCTTGTTCAGCAGTTCATTTTCGTGTAGACAGTGTATAGATTCGTGCTTATTCATTACTCAGTTTTACTTGTTTATTTTTGTATTTTTCTCCATGCATAATAAACTGTTAGAAAGGCTCGTTTTTATGTATCTTGCTAGTCCTCTGAGGACCTGATGATCTCTTCAGGTTTAGCGACTACATGGAGTTAGTTAGCAGAGCAGGATGATAGAGGATTGCGATGTATGATACAGGTATTTGTTTGTGTTATTGCTTTATTATCTTCTCGTGCTTTATATTCTATACCATGATATACTCTGCTTATTTATAGGCTCATATCATTCTTAGAGTCTAATCGAACAATATGCTAATGGGCTGCAGACCATGACCCATACTTGTTTATTCTTGTTTATATGATTCATGTGGATTGAGATATAGTTTAGATTATATATGATACCCATGACCTTGACAGCGTTTACGTATTCGAGATGGACTGGAGTCCGCTCGATACGTAGCTAGGCTTGGACACGCTTCGTATCCGAAAAGCGGGTGCGGGTCGTGACAGTTAACATGTGTCCATGTCAGATTTAGGAATGAATCCCAGGTTTCCATTTTCAGTTCATATCAATGCCGGATGTTCTTGGAATTTCTGGTTCTCAGGTTCAATACAGTATGCCAAATAGTGTGTCTCAGTTTTAGATACTCATGTGTAAGTGTGTGAACTTGTGTAATCTCAGGTTTAACAAAATAGTGAGTGGCAATATTGTGTCTCAGGTTCACAGGTCAAATCTCAGGAAATTCGAATAACATTGAATGGCAAATGGGTCTCAGTTTACATAAGCATTCATATCAGTTATAAAATCAGTTCATGTTCTAATTTAAACATTAAGTCTCAGGTTTCAAAACTTACTGAACATTAAATAGGAAGGCCTAAAACAGTGTACAGAAATGAACATTCCCACATTCGAATCCTTATCAATCAATCTCAATAAAAAATAAATCCTAACATGATATCTAATGTTCAGACAAATTAAACCATAACAAAATACATGATTTAAATCATTAACATGAAATCGAATGGGAGTACAGTGTTAAACATCACTGATACTTGACAGTATCAGTCTATTAGGGAATTTCCTAGGTAAACATTTGAAACAGCAGTAATAGGCTAGATAACAGGTTCGTAAATAATAGGCAATATGTACACGTGTCATACACTCACCATTGTGTCCAAAAACAGGACACAGAAGTGTCCAAACATACGCACAAACCAGAGTACACTGAACTGGTTCAGTGACTGTGCACCCGTGTCTAGTGCAAATCAAATTCCTTACTCGACACGAAATAATAGGACACGAGACTTGGGGAGTGTCGTGTTAGACACTGCCCCGAGCTCCGTGTCAAAGGAAACGCGCCTAAGAATCCAAAACAGGCCATACGAGACCACTGGTAGCAGGACAGCGCCGTACATGCGTGTGCATGCGTGTCCAAGAGTTCGACACGACACCAAAATGACACGAGATCATCCAGTCACTTAGAAACCCCTAAGCGACACCAAAACCTAATTTTCTATTCAAACACAATATGAAAACACGATCGAAATGCCCACTGCGACATTTCGTCGAATACCTTATTAGCATACTGATACGTGTCCGATACGGACATGTATCCGACACAGGTTGGGTTCAGATCCTACCCGAAGCTAGAGGGGACCTAGGTCTATGCATCTATGATGATAAATCAATAGTTTATATAGGGATTTGAGAGATTACCAATGGGTTTCTCCTCTAGCTAAAAAACTCACTGAACAGTCCTCTTTTACTGTAGCCCGAGCACAAATAGATCCCCAAAATAGTCCTCTACCTCCATGGACAGCAAGAGGGTGATGGTTAGGTTACAATGCAAGAAGTTTGGTTGAAAAAGGATGAGAAATAGAGAAGTTAAGAATGAATGAAGTTGGAGCTCACCTTGTTCTTGAGAAATGAGAAAATGAATAAAGGAGGCAAGGGTTTTTGGGAGGGATTAAATAGGGGGAATCCTAAGGATAGCTGCCCTAAAATCTAGGGTTAGGGTTGATCCAAGGGTTCTCCATCAATCCAGACAAATCAATGGCTAGATGAAACCTAGGTAGCCTATCACTAGTCTAAACTAAATCAATATAACTAATGACTAGCCAAAATCACAAATCATGACTAGCCATGACTAACCATGACCAATCCCAAATCTAACTTAGTCTAACCATAACTAACTAGGACTAATCTAGGTTAGGTCAATCTAGGTTAGGGCTAACACAACACAAGGCAACTGATTAATTAATATTTAAATCACACCATCCTATTAATTATATTAAATTCCAATAAAATATATTAAATTCAAATAATTCAAAAATGACAAAAATACTCCCAAACTAGTAATGTGGTAGTGACAAATCTACCCTCCTTAAAAAAATTTTGTCCTCGAAATTGAAAGGCAAAACTAACAACGGGAAGGATAGACAATCATACCTCATGGTCCAAAAAGATAAGGGTATCGCTCGCGCATCTCATCCTCCCGCTCCAAGGTAGACTCTTCTGGAGAATGATGCCTCCATGCGACACGAACCAAGGGTATCACCTGGTTTTTCAGCACGTTCTCTCGGCGATCCAGAATCTCTACATGCTGCTCTGGATAACTGAGAGTAGGCCCTACCTCAATCTCTGAATGATCAAGCACATGGCTAGGATCAGCTATGTACCGTCTCAACTGTGATACATAGAATACGTTGTGGACATCCACTAGTGCAGGTGGCAAGTCTAGCCTATATGCCACGTCATCGACTCTCCCGCTGATCACAAAAGGTCCTATGAAGCGCGGGCTAAGCTTCCCACCTCCACCAAAACGTATAGTACCACGAGTCGGAGATATCTGTAGAAAAACTATGTCTCCGACCTAAACACAAACAAGGTCTCATGTTACTAAATAATCAAACATGATCAAAAAAAATAACAAACAACCGACTTCTAATTCTATCTCTAATCTGTACCTCAAACTCCAACGGCCTCCTGTGGCTATCGGCCCAGTGCCGATGTCTGTCCTGCACTACGCGAAGTCTGTCCCTGATGAGCTTCACCTTCTCGGCTCCGTCAACAACCATCTCTGGTCCCAGTAAAGCTCGCTCACCAATATTATCCCAAGATAAGGGTGTACGACACCTACGCCCGTACAGAGCCTCGAAAGATGACATCTCAATGCTGGCCTGGAAACTGTTATTGTAAGCAAACTCCACCAAATATAGATGATCCTCCCAGGAACCTCCAAAATCTAAGACGCACGTCCGCAGCATATCCTCGAACGTCTAAATTGTCCTCTCTGACTGTCCGTCCGCCTGGGGGTGGTATGCAGTACTAAACTTGAGCTGAGTGCCCAAACTAGTCTGCAGACTCCTCCAGAAATGGGAAGTAAAGCGACTATCTCGATCCGAGACGATGCTGACCAGAATTTTGTGAATCCTGACAATCTGTCGCATGTACATCTCTGCAAGCCTCTCTGTAGACGTACCCACCTTGAATGGCAAGAAGTGGGCCGATTTGGTCAACCTGTCAACGACGACCCAAATCGCGTCTTTCCCTCCTGGTGTACGCGGAAACCCTGATACAAAATCCATAGTGATATGCGCCCACTTCCACTCTGGAATGGGCAATGACTGCAATAATCTACCGGGCCTCTGCCTCTCTGTCTTGACCTGCTGACAGACCAAGCACCTAGCTATGAAGCGAGCTACCTCCCGTTTCATCCCGTACCACCAAACATGCTCCCTCAGATCTCGGTACATCTTGTTAGCACCAGGGTATATAGAGTACTGAGATCTGTGGGCCTCCTATAAAATCTGTTCCCTGAGCTCTCTGCTGGGCACACATAACCTGGAACTGCGCCTCAAGGCACCATCCTCTGCAAGAGAAAACTCGCCATCCACTAGACCTGCTCGAACCTGCTCTCGGAGACACCGCATAGCAACGTCCTCAAACTGTGTCGACTTGATCCTCTCCACCAAGTCTGACTGAATCTGCAAGCCCCACATCTGTATCTGAACTCTGGGCACGATCACCACAATCCCCAGGCTCTCCAAATCAGCAAGCAAATGACGGTCCATGGTCAAACACATGGCTGTCGGATACCTACTCAAGGCATCGGCAACCACGTTGGCCTTCCCTGGGTGATACTGAAGTGATATGTCGAAGTCCTTCATCAGCTCTAACCACCTGCGCTGCCTCATGTTGAGCTCTTTCTGTGTAAACACATACTTTAAGCTCTTGTGATCTGTGAAGATCTCCACCCTCTCTCCATACATGTAGTGCTTCCACAACTTCAGAGAAAATATCACTGCTGCCAGCTCCAGGTCGTAGGTAGGGTAGTTCTTCTCATGGGGACGTAACTGCCTAGAAGCATAGGCAATCACCTTCCCATGCTGCTGCAAGACACAACCCAGCCCCTTCCCTGAAGCGTCAATATAAATAGTGAACCCTCCTGAACCAGACGGCAATGTCAGAATCGGAGTTGTCGTAAGCCGCTTCTTTAATTCATTAAAAGCTGTCTGACACTTCTCTGACCAAACATACTCAGCATCCTTCCGGGTCAGCCGAGTCAACAGCTCTACAATCTGGGAGAAATTCTGCACAAATCTCCTGTAGTATCCTGCCAGTCCCAAGAAGCTCCTGGTCTCTGCCACTGAAGTCGGCTCTGCCCAAGCCTCAGCTGCTGCGATCTTCTTCGGGTCCACTGAGATCCCATCTCCAGTCACTACATGACCCAAGAAGTCAACTCTATCTAGGAAGAACTCGCACTTTGAGAGCTTTCCATACAGCCTCTCCCTCCTGAGTGTCTCCAGAACCACCCTCAAGTGCTCCTCGTATTTCTCCTCAGTCTTGGAATACACCAGAATATCATCAATGAACACCACCATAAACTTGTCCAAGTACTGGTGGAACACCTTGTTTATTAGGTTCATAAATACTGCTGGTGCATTGGTTAGCCCAAACGACATAACCAAGAACTCAAACTGTCCGTACCGTGTCCTGAAAGCGGTCTTCGGAATATCCTCCCCCTTCACTTTTACCTGGTGATAACCTGACCTCAAATCAATCTTGGAGAAAATCCGAGCTCCGCTCAACTGATCAAAGAGATCATCGATCCGCGGCAGTGGGCATCTGTTCTTGATTGTCAGGTTGTTAAGTGCCCTGTAGTCGATACACATCCGTACCGACCCATCCTTCTTGGTACAAATAGTACCGGTGCACCCCAAGGTGAAGAACTCGATTGGATGAAGCTATTATCCTGCAGCTCATCTACCTGCCTCTTCAGCTCCGCCAACTCACTGTTGTTCATTCGATAGACATGCTGAGAAATCGGTTCCGCACCGGGAACCAAGTCTATCGAGAACTCTACATCTTGGTCCGATGGAAGCCCTGGCAACTCCTACGGGAAAACGTCCATGAACTCTGCGATCAAGGGATGTGGAGCCACCTGCTCCTCAACTGAAGCTCCACAGAAAAGTCCTCCGTCCTGCTCTACCTGCCGTCGGGTATACTCAAACTCTGGCTCTCCTGGCGCCCCAAACAAAACTCTACCCCCTCGATAATCAATGCTGGCATGGTGCCTGCTCAACCAGTCCATACCTAATACGATATCGTAGTTCAGTAGTGGCATGACGAGCAGGCCCACCTCCAAATCTCAGCCTCCCAAAATGACACTCCGCCCTCTGCAAACATCACTCACGAGGATAACTCCACCCCCGGTCATGATCTTGCAGGTCCTAGGAAATGATTCAGATACTAGGTCGTGTCTAATAGCAAAAGATACTGATACAAAACTGTAGGAAGCCCCGGAATCAAACAGTGCAAAAGCTGGAATGGAGACGAGGAGAACCAAACCTGCAATCAGCTCTCCGATGGACTCCGCATCCTCGACCGCCATGGCAAAAGCTTTCTCCTGCTGGCCTCCCCTGGCCTACTGCTGGTGCTGTACGAACCGCTGCTGCTGCGTCGGCAACGGTCCCTTCTGCGGTCCCCCTGGAGCCTTGGCTCCGGCTCCCTGAGCTGCCCTACCCGCAAAGAGGGAACAGTCCCTCAACTGATGCTCTGACGATCCACACAGGAGGCACTTCTCCAGCCTCTTTCTGAACTCAGTCCATCCGTGCCCGGCTTCTTGCAGAAGCCACAACTGACTGGCTGCTTCCTAGGGCCCTGCTGCTGCTGCCTCGGCTGCTGATGCTGCACGAGCTGATGCCTCGGCTGCTAAAACTGCTGCGGCTGGAACCTCTGCTACTGGTGGTGCTGCTGCTGAAAGTGCGGCCTCTTGGCCGGTCCTCCGCTACCACCCGCTCCCTGGATGTCTCGTCCCCTCTTGAGCCTAAGCTCAAGATCATCCTCCGCGGCTAATGCATCCACTAGGATCTCCTCAAAGGTAGCGCTGCGAGCACTTTTGGTATAGGACTTGACCTCCTTTACCAATCCCTTTCTGAATCTCCGAGCCTTCGTCGCCTCGAACAGTCCCTCCATAAATCTGCCCAGATGGCAGAACTTCCCTGCGTACTCCTCCACAGACTGGCTTCCCTGGACTAGGGCCTCGAACTGAGTCTCGAGGGCTCCTAGCGCTGCATCCGAGAAGAACTTCTCCTTGAACAGCTTCTTGAATGCTGCCCAAGTTTGCCCCAGAGTACCAACCCGCGGGTCGGTCTGGTACCATGTGCGGGCCAGATCCTGTATCATGCTGGCCGCTACATCAATCTGAATCCTCATCGGAATCTCAGCCAATCTGAATATCTCCTCCATGTGCTCTATCAACTCGTCGGTATATAGGACCCCCTCTGTCCCTCGGAAGTCCTACGGGTGCATCTTCTGAAAATCCTGAATGTCCTTCTCCCTCGGAGGGTGCGGCTGCTGGACTGCTACTGGCTGAGCTACAACTCTCTCCACCGTAGTCACGGCCAGATCAATGCTCTGACTAAACTCTGTTGTCCGTCTTTGCTGCTGCTGCTGGCCCTCCATGAACTGCTAAAAGAACGCAAACAGCTGAGCTGCGTCAACTGTCCCCGAAGGTGGCTGCTGCTGCTGAAGCACCTCTGAAATCACCGAACTCGGCCCATGTGCCACAGGTGGAGGGGCTCCTCCAAAAATAGCTGAAATGCCTACCCCAGCTGGCATGACTGGGCTGCGGTACAAGGGGCTGGCTGCTGAATACGAGAGGTGGCAGACCTATCATCGACATCCCCCTGGCGATGTGATCTCATCTCAACCATCATGGAGACACAGATCAAAAGAAACAATTGCTGAGAATGAGTCAAAATAGCAAAAGAGGACAGTTAAATTCAAAGGAAAACAATAAGCAGCAAAATTTAGATATACGGAATCTGATAAAGAATTTTCCTAATATGATTAAGTACCTTCAAAAATATCCTAATTCTACTGCAGGCTGTAGTGATACTCTAGTTCGAATACCACTGCATTTTAAATCTAGACCTGCATGGGCCACCACTAAAAATGTGTCACGACCCGCACACACTGTGAGGGTATGAGAACGTAACGACGCCCAGCCTACGCCGCAATGTCGACGATAGAATGTTGTCCTAGGTTACATACATCTAACAGTTTATAAGGTACATGTACAGTTTATACATTCCGAATGGAGGTGACATAAATAAGTACAACTCAATCACAGCTAAGGAAGATAGTACTGAACGATAGGATTGATAAAACTCAGAATCCACAGAGTATAATACAAGACAGAGAGATAGCTGAAACTAAGATAAACATCTCCAAATCCAGAGTACAACTCCAATATATACAATGTATCATAACATGAAAGTAAATAGAACTAGCCTAGCTAACTAGCCTATTCTACAGGGGTAGTGTCCTCAGCAAGTGCTGGGTCCTCCTGAGAGTCTAGCTCAAGTGTGTCATCTAAGCCTGCTCCGTAATAAGTGGGACACTGCTCCTCAAAGTCATCTGTAAAATTTAAATTGGTCCAGTCAGGACTGGAGCGAGCATAGTACATCTCACGCAGTTCATATCATGACAGGAATATAATGCTGGCAATAGAGTAAGATACATGAAATGCTGAAGAGAATACATAAGTAAAAAGAGAAGACTGTAATGAAATATCTACTATAAGTAAAGAGCTACAGTGATCTAGTAATTTAGAGTACAAGCTAGACATGTGAACGGCTTGATAATAAACATGAGAGGTCGCACATGACTACACTACTTTGGAAATGTCCACATGACTATTTATACTCTTTCGTACCCCAATCAATACACAAGATCCGTTCAAGTTATGTTATTGCACATGATATTCACATGGGGGCCCATAATGGGTACACATGAATATAAACATGGGGGCTCCGTGATCATGAGAGTACATAAATCACGAGAGTGCACATGTAAGGTAAAAGTACAAGAGTACATAATGAAATTGAAACGCACATGACATGATGTATCTGATGCTCCTGAGGGGGATAACATCGTATGAAAAGATCCATATAGTACTAATCCGTATTTCCATCGTTTCATCAAGTAAAATAATCTAGAGCAAGAAAATACTCCTAGCAAGTATGAAATGGTCAGAGAATGTACTCGCCTGATATCCTGAATGTCCGAAAGAAACTACTGCCTGAGGAGTGGTGTCTGGCTCCTAATCAGAACAGTACAAGTCACAACATATCCAGATAATAAAATAAGATACTATGATGCAGTCTACATGATACTAGGTCAAACCTAGACCAAAGTCAACCCTGGTCAACTTCAGTCAACTAAAAAGTCAATGTTAGGTCAAGTAGGTCAACCTAGACTCAATGAAGTCTAACTAGGCCTAAACAGTCTATCCTAGCTAGAACACACCATACACTAGTCTATAGGGTATACACATGTGTGTAGTTCATACACACAACCAACCATGAGTACCCTAGGCTATGTCATCTAGGTTGTAGGCCATAGGCCCTATCCCATAGGCAATTAGCCATACCCTACGCCATAACCCATATATGCCTAAACACCATATTCCATATATAACTCTATATATACATATATGTATACAACTATAGGAATATATATTTACTCATATTATATATATATGCAAATATACATACACACATAGAGATAGAGAGGGAAAATGAAATCAAGTAAAATGTGTGTGTATACAAGTGCTCCCGTGTGTGACAGGAAGTGAGATTGGTGTGTGTGTGTACATATGTGTTAGGCATGTGTATGTGTGAAGGTGTGACTTGTTCCCAGGTTTCCAAAGTGACAGTGTACAGGATGTAGATCGGTGTGTATTCAATGTTGGCAGTGTACAGTTTATCAGGATAGGCATGCTCCTGTGTGTATATATGTGTTCCTAGTTTCAGGATTAGCAACAGTGAAGACCATGTGTGTGTGTTAGGATTACTTAGGAATAGGTAATGTGTGCATGTGTATGAATATGTGTGACTGGGTGTGTGTTTAGGGAATGAAGACAGTGACTGTTTCCAGGAATTTGTAGTGTGAGATGTGGGTTAACATGTGTCCATCTCAGATTTAGGAATGAATCCCAGGTTTCCATTTTCAGTTCATATCAATGCCTGATGTTCTTGGAATTTTTGGTTCTCAGGTTCAATGTAATGTGCCAAATAGTGTGTCTCAGTTTTAGATTCTCATGTGTAAGTGTGTGAACTTGTGTAATCCCAGGTTTAACAAAACAGTGAGTGACAATATTGTGTCTCAGGTTCATAGGTCAAATCTCAGGAAATTCGAAGAACATTGAATGGCAAATGATTCTCAGTTTACACAAGCATTCATATCAGTTATGAAATCAGTTCATGTTCTAATTTAAACATTAAATCTCAGGTTTCAAAACTCACTGAACATTAAATAGGAAGAGCCAAAACAGTGTACAGAAATGAACATTCCCACATTCGAATCCATATCAATCAATCTCAATAAAAAATAAATCCTAACATGATATCTAATGTTCAGACAAATTAAACCATAACAAAATACATGATTTAAATCATTAACATGAAATCGAATGGGAGAACAGTGTTAAACATCACTGATACTTGACAGTATCAGTCCATTAGGGAATTTCCTAGGTAAACATTTGAAACAGCAGTAATAGGCTAGATAATAGGTTGGTAAATAATAGACAATATGTGTACGTGTCATACACTCACCATCGTGTCCAAAAATAGGACACAAAAGTGTCCAAACATGCGCACAAACCAGAGTACACTGAACTGGTTCAATGACTGTGCACCCGTGTCCAGTGCAAATCAAATTCCTCACTCGACACGAAATAATAGGACACGACACTTGGGGAGTGTCGTATCAAACATTGCCCCGAGCTCCGTGTTAAAGGACACGCGCCCAAGAGTCCAGAACAGGCTATACGAGACCACTGGTAGCAGGACAGCGCCGTACACGCGCGCAGACTTGTCCAAGGGTTCGACACGACACCAAAATGATGCGATATCATCCCAGTCACTTAGAAACCCCTAAGCGACACCAAAACCTAATTTTCTATTCAAACATAATGTGAAAATACGATCAAAATGCCCACTGTGGCATTTCGTCGAACACCTTATTAGCCTACTGATACGTGTCCGATACGGATACGTATCCGACACAGGTTGGGTTCAAATCCTACCCGAAGATAGAGGGGACCTAGGTCTATGCATCTATGATGATAAATCAATAGTTTAGATAGGGTTTGAGAGATTACCAATGGATTTCTCCTCTAGCTCAAAAACTCACTGAACAGTCCTCTTCTACTGTAGCCCGAGCATAAATAGATCCCCAAAATAGTCATCTACCTCCATGGACAGCAAGAGGGTGATGGTTAGGTTACAATGCAAGAAGTTTGGTTGAAAAAAGGATAAGAAATGGAGAAGTTAAGAATGAATGAAGTTGGAGCTCACCTTGTTCTTGAGAAATGAGAAAATGAATAAAGGAGGCAAGGGTTTTTGGGAGGGATTAAATAGGAGGAATCCCAAGGATAGCTGCCCTAAAATCTAGGGTTAGGGTTGATCCAAGGGTTCTCCATCAATCCAGACAAATCAATGGTTAGATGAAACCTAGGTAGCCTATCACTAGTCTTAACTAAATCAATATGACTAATGACTAGCCAAAATCACAAATCATGACTAGCTATGACTAACCATGACCAATCCCAAATCTAACTTAGTCTAACCATGACTAACTAGGACTAATCTAGGTTAGGTGAATCTAGGTTAGGGCTAACACAACACAAGGCAATTGATTAATTAATATTTAAATCACACCATCCTATTAATTATATTAAATTCTAATAAAATATATATTAAATTCAAATAATTTAAAAATGACAAAAATACCCCCAAACTAGAAATGTGGTAGTGATACATGGCCTTGTGCAAGCGCAACTTAGGCTTGCACGGCATCACGTCTTAGCGAGGATGATCGACCCCGCAGGGATCCAGGCAAGACAGACGACCCTAGCGGGATCGGGACGTGACACCATCCGCCCCCACCCCCTGCTCCCCTCCCCGAGTCGCCCCTACCCCCCTTGCTCCCCTCCCCCAGCCGTCCCCACTCCCACTGCTCCTCTCCCCCAGCTGCCCCCATACCCCTGCTCCCCTCCCCCAGCCACCCCCATCCCCCTGCTCCCCTCTTCCAGCCGACCCTACCCCCCTGCTCCCCTTCCCCAGCCGCCCCCACCCCCTGTTCCCCTTCCCCAGTCGTCCTCACCCTGTAGTGCCTCGTCCCTATATCGTGCCCCATTATCCGTCCATGTGGTGTGCGAGAAAGGAACACTATCGCTATCGACTCGGTCGGGACCGATAGGTCAGGATCGATCAAATCGATCGAACGGGAACGGTTGAATTAAGATCCATTCCCCATTATGGAATGGCTTCTTCGGAACCAAGTTCCATATTCAGCGGATTGTACCTCAAGGATTGACTCTGCGGCTGAGTCGGGAAAGACCTCCCGTTGCTCTGCTTTTCATGCCGCTTGCGTTGGTTTTGGCTTTATTTTCTGAATGCGTTTTCGTGAATGTTTTCGATAGTTTTCATGGCTTACGTTTCGAACTTCGCATTCGTATCGAATTTTCTTGAATAACACAGTGTTCTAATCGGTTGCTTGTGCGATTTCAGGTGATCGCGTAGGCAACGTCTAGCGCGGCCAACCAGTTTCTCGCCTCAAGTAAATACTAAGGTAATTGGCTGACCCTTCTTCCCTCGACCCTCTTCTCAATTACGTTATCGATACGAGACATGTGCTATGCTAGATGTAATGCAACGACATGAATGATATTCCGATGAACGGTCACACGATGTCCCACGAACACGATCTATACAAATGCTTGTCATATAACCTTATCGTGCTTGCAATTACCGTATTATATAGATACGTGCTAAGAAAGGATGAATCGATTAAATAAATGTTGCAACGATACTATAAGATGTGTCTTGAAATAACAAATTAACTTAGCACGGTCAATGACAACTTATCGACAAGGGCGATTGTTTCTTCGGACGGCATCCTGAGGCCACGGGACCGTTCCAGCCTAGGAAAATACACGGATAGCTATGTCGAATGCATGCCACGGTAGGCAGGGGCTTTCAACGGGGCTCGTAACCTGCGCTGAAAGATCCCTGTCTACCAAGCTATATGTCCAGGATGGCTTGTCGTGCCAGTGACCTTCACGAATGCACTCTATTATGTTTCCTTATATTATCAATATGACAGGAAAAATATGGTAAGTTATGCTACTACGGCGCGCTCTGCCGGGGGTAAGATCTATCGTCGTATACGGTTGTGCCTTTAAATATAAGTTGAAATTAGTAGGATGGCTAGAAACTTCACTAAATATTGGCATGCACGCTCACTTAACTTCTTCAACAAATGAGAGCACGGGATTAAATTGTCACGCACCAGCACAAAGTATAAAGTGCTGACCCTCGCTCTCAATAGGTACTCGGAACCAGGATAGCGTGTCAAGGAACTGAAGGCGACGCTCCTTTCTTTTGAAGCCTTGCTAGCGGAAGGCCAACTCTGCAACATTTTGAAGACTCCAACCCAACTACATCATGAGTCACAAACTCTCGCCGATCTCCAGTCTTAGAGAGTCGTTTTGATGTTTGTAAAAAGGGATGTAAATGTATAGAATGACTATCTCATCGATGTCGGTTGCAAGTCCGAGAGGCCTCTTTTGTAATCGAGTCTATAACCTAACTTATTATCAATGAAAATGCAAGTTTCTTTTTCTATATGAATGTGTTTAATTTCTCTGTGTGCTCTTATATATGCTGTTGTTTCGGATAACCTTATGATCCGTCTGGTGCAAGCGCAACTTAGACTTGCACGACATCACGCCCGGGGGACGACTATCGATTCTACGGAATCAGGGCGTCACATAATGGTATCAGAGCACGACTTTACATCCTTGGCCTCCAGTGTTGAGTTTTTAGTCTCAAAACTGTTGGTCTCGTGTCGATGAGATATGTCGTTCCATACGAGTGAGCCCGCAATAAGTTTTGTGACTAATGTATTTTTTCTTTAAAAATCCCAGAAGGTACGTCAGTGAACGTGGCGGCAAACGAAGAGAGTGCTTCGAGCGGCTCGAGACCCGGACCCTCTAACAATGCCATGGAGCGGATGTTGTGCATGCTGGAAGTGCAACAATGACAAGCTGGGGAGAGTCAACGCCAGAATGAGCAACATCGATGGCAGACGGAGGCACGCCAGACTCAGTTCGAGGCCCGATTCGATGCACAATTCAAGCTGCAACAGAAGATGCTCGACACTCTTCAGCAGATCGTTCAAACAGTGGTGGCCAACAACAACAACTCCGTGACAACCCATGCCGTAACCGAGCCTGCGGCCAGACAAAGTGAAGTCGAACAGGAGGTACCCGAGCCTATGTCTGCAGCACCGAAAAGTTCCAACTTCGACGTCTCAAAATTCACGAAAAGCTGCCGCACTTCCTTCAACGGCACAGAAGCTCCCTCCATAGCGATCGACTGGTTAGAGGAACTGGAAGATAAGTTCGAGCTTCTGGGTGTCAAAGAGTCCAAGAAAGTCGCATGCGCTCAACTTCTACTCCGATTGAATGCGCACGACTGGTGGATCGTGCAAAAGCGAACGATCAGACGCGATAACGAGACAGCAGCAATTTCTTGGACCACCTTCCGAGAGGCGTTCGAGATCGAGTACCTCCCCGAAGCCGTTCGACAAGAGAAAGAAAACGAATTTATGCAGTAAGGCAAAGGAATATGACAGTGCGGTAGTATGCAGCAGAGTTCAACAAGTTAGCCAAATTTGTTAGAGAATTCTTGCCCTCCCTGGCGAGTTGTGCTCGACGGTTCTAAGTGGGTCTACGACCATCTGTTTACGTCCACGTGTCTGTTCTGCAGTACAAAACGATGGGGGAGTCTCTTAACCACGCCCTCCGTCTTGAACGCCAATACCCTCCAGGTACTGTCGGCGCTGTGCATATATACAATCACAAACGCCGTAGCTACGTAGGAGGAAACAATGTGACCAAGCGTCCGAACAACGGGCACCAGGGCGGACATCAGGCACCGAATCAGGGACTTCTTCGCTGCACCAAATTCTACCGGAACGGACACCTGGCCGTCAACTGTCAAGTTCAAAATGGCAAGTGTTACCTCTGCAGAAAAAGGGGTCACTTTCATGTAGACTGCCCGAACTGTAAAAGAAACAACTTGGACACGCCTCAGCATCCACAGCACCGTCCGAGGAATCAAGTTCCGGCGCCTCGAGCACCTCAACCCGCACCGCAAAACGGCCAAGATCGTCGCCCCAATGCCCAGGGCCGCGTCTATGCCATGACTCGAGATGAAGTGCTTGCATCAGATACGGTCGTGACAGGTATACTAAATTTTAATAATGTGCCTGCTCGTGTACTATTTGATTCAGGCGGTTCGCATAGCTTTATATCGGCGGACTTTACCGCCGAGCATAAATTTCTTGTAATATCATTAGATCTCGACCTTAGTGTAAGTACACCTTCGGGCACACCAATACTCACAAACTTAGCCTGCGTCGATGGGATTATCTGTATCGGCGGTCAAAAGATCGGTCTTGACGTGATAGTTCTATACATGAAGGACTTTGATATCATTCTGGGAATGGATTGGCTTGGGCCGTGCAACGCAACCATAGACTGCGCCAGAAAGACGGTCACCTTCCGCATACCAGGAGTACCTGAATTCTACTTTTCGTGTGGTGAGACATCGTCGACCTGTATGCTGATTTTGGCAATTTCTGTTCGGAGGATACTGCATTCGGGGTGCGAAGGTTATTTGGCGTCCGTCCGAGACATGCGACAGGATGGTGCAAACGTGGGTCAGACCGACGTTGTGGCATAATTCCCCGATGTGTTTCCGGACGAGCTACCCGGCATGCCCTCCAACTGAGAAATCGAATTCAGCATCGATACATTCCCCGATACTCGACCGATTTCCAAGGCCCCGTACAGAATGGCCCCCGCCGAGCTGAAGGAACTCAAGGTCCAGTTACAAGAGTTACTTGACAAAGGGTTTATTCGGCCTAGTGTTTCACCGTGGGGAGTGCCCGTGTTGTTCGTGAAGAAAAAGGATGGGTCCATGCGTCTGTGCATCGATTACCGAGAGCTGAACAAGGCCACTATCCGGAACAAGTACCCATTGCCCCGCATAGACGACTTATTCAATCAACTACAAGGCGCCTCGGTATTTTTGAAGATTGATCTCCGCTCGGGCTACCATCAACTCAAGATCAAGTCAGACGACGTACAAAAGTCAGCCTTTTGCACTCGGTACGGCCACTACGAGTTCCTGGTGATGCCATTCGGCCTGACGAACGCCCCTACCGCCTTCATAGATCTGATAAATCGGGTATTTTGACCCTTCCTTGATAAATTTGTGGTAGTCTTTATTGACGATATTCTTGTCTACTCGAAGGACAGGGCACAGCATGCAGAACATCTACAGGCCATGCTCCAGACACTTCGAAAAAATAAGTTATATGCAAAGTAGAGTAAGTGCAAATTTTGGCTTAGCAGCGTATCCTTTCTTGGTCACATCATTTCGTCCGAAGGCATTACAGTCGACCCGAAGAAAGTGGAAGCTGTTGCGGATTGGAAGTAGCCTGCGTCTGCGAGTGAGATTCGAAGCTTTCTTGGTTTGGCGGGATACTATCGACGCTTCGTGAAAGACTTTGCGAAGATTGCATCGCCATTGACTCGCCTCACTCAAAAGGGAGTCATGTATGAGTGGTCGGATGACTGTGAAGCTTCATTCCAGGAGCTAAAATAGCGACTAATTTTGGCACCTATACTCGCACTTTCGGATGGGCCAGAGGGTTTTCAGATATTCAGCGATGCTTCAGGCCAGGGCTTGGGATGTGTGCTCATGCAGCGAAACAAGGTGATATCCTTTGCCTCCTGACAGTTAAAGCCGCACGAGAAGAACTATCCTACCCAAGATTTGGAGTTAGCGGCGATTGTGTTCGCGTTGAAATTATGGTGCCACTATCTATATGGCATGGCGTGCGCGATCTATATCGACCACAAGAGCCTCAAGTATCTCTTCACCCAGAAGGAATTGAACTTGCGACAGAGGCGCTGGCTCGAACTGATCAAAGACTATGACTTGACGATCGACTACACTCCGGGCAAGGGAAATGTGGTGGCGGACGCTCTGAGTCAAAAATATCTTGCCTCGCTATCCATCAACCGCAGACTACTATAAGATCTAGAAGAAATGGGCATCGATCTCCGAATTCAATTTAGGGATATACGGTTGGCGAAGCTGCAGTTAGAGCCGAGTTTGCTGGAAAAGATCATGATCGATCAGAAGGATGATCCGTACCTGAAGAAAATACGTGAGCAAATTTCAACAGGTAGTATGACCGACTTTGCGGAAGATAAGACCGACGTGCTGAGATTGAATGGCCGACTATGTGTTCCGGATGATTCAGAACTACGAAAGGAGATTTGTCGGAGGCGCATTATGCAAAATATACCTTGCATCCAGGAAGTACCAAGATGTATAAGGACCTCTGCACGACCTTCTGGTGGCACGGGATGAAGAGAGATGGGGCGCTCTTCGTGTCACAATGCATGGCCTGTCAGTAGGTGAAAGCTGAGCATCAGCGATCGGGCGGGGAGATGCAGAACCTTGCTATTCCAGAGTGGAAATGGGATCACGTCACTTTAGACTTTATTGTTGGCCTGCTGAAGACACCATGGGGGAGCGACGCCATCTGGGTCATCTTCGATCGATTAACCAAGTCAGCGCACTTTATTGCCATCAAAGTTACTTGGAGCGTTGATCGCCTGGCATAGATTTACCTTGACGAGATAGTACGGCTACACGGAGTTTCAGTATCCATCGTCTCTGATCGGGATTCACGGTTCATGTCGTAATTCTGGAGTAGCCTTCAGTCGGCGCTGGGTACCAAGTTGCAGTTCAGCTCAGCTTACCATTCTCAGACCGACGGCCAAACGGAGTGCGTTAATCAGATTCTCAAAGACATGCTACGACTCTGCGCAATTGACTTCAAATCAAGCTGGGACGTCCACCTACCGCTGGCAGAATTTGCATACAATAATAGCTACCAATCCAGCATCCAAATGATGCCGTATGAAGCTTTGTACGGCCGGAAGTGTAGATCTTCCATTTGCTGGGATGAAGTCGGGGAACGGCAGATACTCGGCCCGGAGCTGGTGGAACAGACTGTGGAAAAGGTTAAGCTAATTCGGGAAAGACTGAAGATCGCACAGAGTCGGTAAAAAAGCTACGTCGACACCCATCGAAGACCGCTTGAGTTCCAGGTGGGTGATCACGTGTTCCTAAAGGAGTCGCCCATACGAGAAGTTACTCGGTTCGGCGCGAAGGGAAAGCTGAGTCCGAGATTCGTTGGGCCGTTCGAAATACTCAAGCGGGTCGCCCCAGTGGCCTATAAAATTGCCCTACCGTCGGCGCTTGAAGGTGTGCACAATGTCTTCCACGTCTCTCAGCTGCGGAAGTGCGTGCACGACCCTAGCCACGTAGTGGATTTTGGCTAGCTGGAGCTGAAGTCCGACTTATCCTACGTTGAAGAGCCAGTTCAGATCTTAGAATGCAAGGATAAGCTACTATGAAATCGGGCAATACCTCTCGTTCGCGTACTCTGGAAGAACCATGCGACGGAAGAGTCGACATGGGAACTCGAGTCAGAGATGAAGGAAAAGTTTCTTTCATTATTTTCATAGAGGTAGGTTCTGTTCTTAAGTTTCGAGGACGAAACTTTTTCTTAGTTGGTTATGGTGTAGTGCCCCGTCCCTACATCGTGTCCCGTTCTCCGTCCATGGGGTGCACGAGAAATGAACAATGTCGCTATCGACTCGGTCGGGACCGATAGGTCGGGATCGATCGAATCGATCGAACAAGAACGGTTGAATTAAGATTCATTCCCCGTTATCGAATGGCTTCTTCGGAACCAAGTCCCATATTCAGCGGGTTGCGCCTCAAGGATTGACTCTGCGGCTGAGTCGGGAGAGACCTCTCGTTGCTCTGCTTTTCACGCCGCATGCGTTGGTTTTGGCTTTGTTTTCTGAATGCATTTTCGTGAATGTTTTCGATGGTTTTCATGGCTTACGTTTTGAACTTCGCATTCGTATCAAATTTTCTTGAATAACACAGTGTTCTAATCGGTTGCTTGTAAGATTTCAGGTGATCGCATAGGCAACGTCTAGTGCGGCCAACCAGTTTCTCGCCTCAAGTAAATACTAAGGTGATTGGCTGACCCTTCTTCCCTCGACCCTCTTCTCAATTACATTATCGATACGAGACATGTGCTATGCTAGACGTAATACAACGACATGAATGATATTCCGATGAACGGTCACACGATGTCCCACGAACACGATCTATACAAATGCTTGTCATATAACCTTATCGTGCTTGCAATTACCGTATTATATAGAACCATGCTAAGAAAGGATGAATCGATTAAATGAATGTCGCAACGATACTATAAGATGTGCCTTGAAATAACAAATTAACTTAGCACGGTCATGGACAACTTGTCGACAAGGGCAATTGTTTCTTCGGACGGCACCCCGAGGCCACGGGACCGTTCCGGCTTAGGAAGAAACTCGGATAGCTATGCCGGATGCATGCCACGGTAGGCAGAGACTTTCAACGGGGCTAGCTACCTGCGCTGAAAGATCCCTGTCTACCAAGCTATATGTCCAGGATGGCTTATCGTGCCAGTGACCTTCACGAATGCACTCTATTATGTTTCCTTATAATCAACATGACAGGGAAGAACATGGTAAGTTTACGCTACTACGGCACACTCTGCCGGGGGTAAGATCTATCGTCGTATACAGTTGTGCCTTCAAATATAAGTTGAATTGAGTATGATGGTTAAAAACTTCACTAAATATTGGCATGCACACTCACTTAACTTCTTCAACAAATGAGAACACGGGATTAAATTATCACGCACCAGCACAAAGTGTAAAGTGCTGACCCTCGCTCTCAATAGGTACTCTGAACCAGGATAGCGTGCCAAGAAACTGAAGGCGACGCTCCTTTCTTTTGAAGCCTTGCTAGCGCGAAGGCCAACTCTACAATATTTTGAAGACTCCAACCCAACTACATCATGAGTCACAAACTCTCGCCGATCCCAGGTCTTAGAGAGTCGTTTTGATGTTTGTAAAAAGGGATGTAAATGTATGGAATGACTATCTCATCGATGTCGGTTGTAAGCCCGAGAGGCCTCTTTTGTAATCGAGTCGGTAACCTAACTTATTATCAATAAAAATGCAAGTTTCCTTTTCTATATGAATGTGTTCAATTTCTCTGCGTACTCTTATATATGCTTTTGTTTCGGATAACCTTATCATCCGCCTTGTGCAAGCGCAACTTAGGCTTGCACGGCATCACGCCAAGGAAACGACTATCGATTCTACGAAATCGGGACGTGACATACCCCCTTGCTCCCCTCCCCCAACCGCCCCCACCCCTACTGCTTCCCTCCCCCAGTCACCCCTACCCCCCCTTCCGCTCCCCTCCCCCCCCCACCCACACATACCCACCCCTAACCCGAACCCTAACCCTAGCTCCCCTCCCCCAGCGGCCCACGTCCTCGCTGTCCTACCCCCAGCCACCCTCCACTCACCCCCCAACCACCCGCATCCCCCCTGCCCCTTCCCCCGAGCCACCCGTACCCTCCGACCACCAACAACCAAAATAGCCAGAGAGAGAAAGGGAGGGGGAGAGTCACGTACCGGAGAGGGAGGAGAGTCGCCGGAGAAAGTGAGAGTCGCCGAAGAGAGTGAGATCGCCGAAGAGAGTGAGAGCGCCAGAGGGGGAGGAGAGAGAGTGAGAGAGTAAAATGGGGGAAAATGAATTGTTGGGGGAATATAATTAGAATTTAGCGACGCTAATACTACCGTCGCTAAATTAGTTGCTATTAGCGACGTCAGAGCGACGTTTCGCGACGTCTAGCTCATGTAATTCATATACGTCATTGTTACGTCGTTTATTTCGTCGCTAGTAGCGACTATTAGCGACGTTTCAATAAAACATCGCTAATGAACACAATTTAGCAACATTAATCGAACGTCGATAAATTTATGTCGCCAATTGAGCAGATTTTAGTAGTGATTTCATCTGAGTTGTTAAAGGTTGGGATTTGTCCAGGTAACGTACGTCATCGCTATATACTTGTCTTCATCTTGTGCTTGATGTCCGTTAAATGGGGTTTGGTTTTGAACATGTGGGTTGGCAAAATGCTTTCGCACACCCAATAATTTACTTGTGAAAATCTACAAGCCAGCTCTGTACAAATCTTTGTATAGGGTAATGTTAACAAGATTTTTTCCCCCTATTTTTGAAAACAAAATGGATCTTCGTTTTGGTAGTGTATATGATCATCGTTTAAGTATTCTCTACTCGGTATCGAGCATAAGAAAACATGAAAGAGATGCCAACTTTATGTTTGTGCCAAATTTCTAGCAAATATATAGCTATCAAAATGAGAGAGTCGGTTGTGCCTCATGTTGTAAAATTTTAGAGGACTAGTTGGCATGTCAAATAAACATGCATTTCGGTTATACAGTTTAAACTAAAGCAACCAAGAAGTCTGAGGAACATAGTTCGAAATGTAGCAGAATAATCATTCTTGACCGAAAAAATAAATCATGAGGACTAAAAGTGATGGTAATATCATACAACACACAATCACACACAATATGTCACAACAATCACAAACACAAATTTAGAAATCCAATATTAAAGAAAATCATGGGACTATCAAAGTCTAACCCGAAAAAGCTCTAATGTCGAAAAATGTAGGAAATAATAATGCCTTATTCTCATTGCTAGGGTTTGGTACAATATATATAGTGTCTACATTTGGGCTTATGGGTATGGGCCATATTTACATTACAAATATAATCTAACACCCCCCCTCAAGTTGGAGCATGCAAGTCACAAATGCCCAACTTGGGAAGGAAAGAATCAAACACTTGCTTTCCAAGGGGCTTGGTGAAGATGTCAGCCAGTTGAGAAGAAGTAGGAACATGCGAGGCTATTACGGTGCCATCTCTAATAGCATCGCGAACAAAATGCAAATCCACCTCAATATGCTTAATGCGCTCATGAAATACTGGGTTCTGAGCCAGGTGCAGTGCTGACTGACTGTCACAATACACCGATATAGCAGACTCCTGGTGAACGCCCAAACACACCAATAACTCCTTCAACCATTTCAACTCACAAACAAGCGCAGCAAGAGATCGGTATTCAGCTTCAGCAGAAGATCGGGAAACAGTTGATTACTTTTTGGTCTTCCAAGAAATAGGAGACCCCCCAGAAACATCAACCAGCCTGTAACAGAGCGGCGAGTCAAGGGACAACTTGCCCAGTCGGAGTCACACCAACCAGAAAGACGGAGATCACAATCATCTTTTAAAAGAATACCCTGCCCTGGTGCATTTTGAGATATCTGACAACTCTCAAAGCAGCATGCCAATGATCTTGTCGAGGCTCCTGTAAGAATTGAGACAAGATATGCACAGCATAGGCCAAGTCAGGGCGAGTAAATGATAGATAAATCAACCTTCCAACCAGCCTCCGATAAGTCTCTGCATCCGTCATCCTTGGACTAGTCGATTCTGCCAGCTTGTGATTGGGCTCCATGGGAAAACCAGCACGGCGAGACCCTAACAAACCGCATTCTGAAATGATGTCCAAAGCATACTTCCTTTGACACAAGGAAATTCCTTCCGCGCTCCGAGCCACCTCTATGCCAAGAAAGTACTTCAATACACCAAGGTCCTTCATATGAAAGAAAGAACTAAGGTACTTTTTGAAAGCATCTAAAGCACCTGTGTCATTACCAGACACAATCATATCATCCACATAGATCAAAACATGCAACTCTACCTTCCCCTTAAAAAAAGAGAAAAGAGAATAATCGGAATGTGATTGAATAAATCCATAGGATATCAGAGAAGCAGTAAGCTTAGCGAACCAACAATGTGGTGCCTGTTTCAATCCATATAGAGACTTACGCAGGCGACACACTTTGTTGGGTTCACTATGCAAAAAACCTGGCAGCTCTTGTGTCAGATCTCTATGAAGAAAAGCATTGTGCACATCCATCTGGTGCAAAGTCCAGCCTTTCACAACTAAGCGCTCAACACTGTCGTCGAATTTGTACTTTATGTTGTACACCCATCTACTTCCCAATGCTTTCTTCCCAGGAGGCAAATCGACAAGACTCCATGTTCCATTATCTTCCAGAGCCTGTATTTCAGTTTGCATAGCTGCGCGCCAGCCTGAATCTCGCGAGGCCTGACGATATGAAGTAGGCTCAACACCGGCAGTGATAGCCGCAAAAAAATCTCTGTGTCCAGCAGTAAATATGTCATAACTTAAAAATTGTGTTAGAGGATACGAAGTACCTGAGGAAGTGACGGGAACAGATGAACTGTGGTGAAGGGAGAACTTTTACTTCGAACAACATTCGTCACAAAATCCTGTAATCGCACTGGCTGTGATTTCTTTCTCATTCCTCTTTCCAATACTACCTTATCGGGCACCTCTGGCAACACTGTATCCCTTGTATCATTAGTAGTATCCGCATCACCCCCAGCGGACTCTCATGTCAATACTTCTGCATCTACCTGTGCATCCTTGCCACTCAGTGCTGAGCCACCAGCAACCACTCCGGCCTTAGCAACCGTAGCCGGCACCATCCCAAAAGCCTCTATATCGTCTTCCGGCACCTCAACAGATGTATGGCGTATCGCAGAAGACATCTCGCTAGCAGAGCCACACCCAAAAAATTCTTTTTCATAAAAAGTAACATTACGGGACACAAAAAATTCACCAGTCTCCAAATCATAAAGTTTCCATCCCTTTTTATCAAGTAGATAACCAACAAAGATACATTTTCTGCTCCTGCTAGCAAATTTATCATGTCGGAATTTTAAATCATACGCATAGCACAGACAACCAAAGATACGTAGATGATCATACGAAGGAGCCGAACCATATAAAACTTCATAAGGAGACTTAAAATGCAAGATACTAGAAGAGGTTCTATTTATCAAATAACATGCACCCAGAACACATTCCCCCAAAAATCCAAGGAAAGAGAACACTGAAATCTCAATGTCCTGTCTACATTTAAAATATGTCGATGTTTTCTTTCCACCCTTCCATTCTGTTGTGGTGTCCCAACACAGGATGTTTGGAACAATATACCTTGAGATGAAAAATAATCTCGTAAACAATTAAATTCAGTGCCATTGTCACTCCGCACCCGACGGATATCTGCCCCAAACTGACGCTTCACCATAGCAATGAATTTAAGAAACGCAGAATAAACAGCACACTTATCCGTTAATAAAACAACCCAAACAGCTCTAGAAAAATCATCCACCAAAGTCAAAAAAATATCGTGCCCCATTAGATGACGGAACACTATACGGTCCCCACAGATCACAGTGTATAAGTTCAAAGCATCTCAAAGCACGGCTACTACTATCAGGAAAGGCATCACGAGTCTGTTTAGCTTGATGACAAATATCACAAGCCGTATGAGAAAATACACTACTACCAGAGAGAAAAGGTAAAGTCTGTATTACTTTATCTGAAGGATGCCCCAGTCTACTATGCCAAACCTCAGAATCACTCTCTTTGCATGCCAGGATCACCGAAGCCAAAGAAGCTGGAACCTCCTCCAAGAAGTAAAGTCCACCCCTTTGTTCACCTGCTCCAATCACCATCCTCGTACTTCGGTCCTGAACAAAACACAAATCAGGAGTAAATAACATATCACAATTTCTGGCACCAATCAATTGGGAGACAGAGATCAAATTGCAAGTCAATGTCGGAATATAAAGAACATCCGTCAACACCAACGAAGCAGTCAAAAATGTTTTGTCTCTCAGAACAACCTCAATAGTGCTCCCATCAGGCAGAATCACAGGACAGACAGGGCCCTCAAAGTAATCAACTAAACAGTCACGAGAGCCGGTCGTATGAAGAGTAGCCCCAGTATCCAAGGGACGGAAGAATTCTTACCCATCAGACGATCAGAGTTTGAAGAACCAGGGTTGGAAGAATTGTCGTTACCCAGCAAGCTCATCAGTTTCTGCTATTGTTCACCTGAGAGTGGTGAAGGATACCCACCATGCATCATATCCGCCGAAATTCCAGCAAGACCAGCAGGGACACCAGGACCAGCAGCGGCGACATGATGAACAACCCCTGCGCCACCAGCACCACGTCCCCCATCACGTCTCTGCGGTGGTGCCGGGCCTCTGCCACCACCAGCACCACGTCCGCCCTCACGCCGAGGACGAGTCTCCCACCACTCTGGAAACCAATCTTGGCAAAGCAAGTTGCAACATCATGACCTGTTTTCTTGCAATGAGTACAGATCATACCTGATTTGTCCCTGGAATCTGAGGTTCTACTATTAGAAGTAGTAGAAATACGAGGTGAAGACTTGATAGCCAGCGCCATCACCTCCTCAGTAGCGGATTGCACCTGAGATTTTCGCATATCTTCCTTCTCACGGACTGCCCGGTATGTCCGATCTAAACTTGGTTGAGGATCCTGAGCCAGAAGATTAGATCGGGTATGACCATACAACTCAGCATCAACCCATACATAAAGTCCTGAAAGTGGTCTTCATCCCTCATAGCCTGTAGCTTTACAGCAAGTTCACCACAGGTACAAGTAGGCAATGGAAAATAAGCAGCTTGTTCATCCCACAAAGACTACAAATTTCTAAAGTAGGTTTCCATAGACATCGAAGCCGTTTGTTTGTACTCAACCAAAGCCACCTTAATTTGTTGCTTCCGAGTGCCATTGCTAACAACAAATCTTTTCTCCAACAAGTTCCACAATGGATTAACCTTCTCAAAGTACGGCAAAGATTTCTTCAGAGATTGATCAATGGTATTAAGAACCGATTGAACCAATAGCGCTTGCACGCATCTCCAATCAAGCAATTTACTAGTATCATTAACAGGTTTGACTTCAGTACCTTCCATAAAAGTGATCTTTTGCCTAGAGATCAGGGAGAGACGTATCGACCGAGACCACTCAGCATAGTTCGGTCCACGAAAAACAATAGGAGTAATGATATTTCCTGGTTGATCAGCAGAACTCGAAAAATATGGATCCTTCGGATTAGGATAATTTGGGTTGTGTGCACAGCCATCGCCAGTCGCGACGGAGTAGCTGGACGCAGCATCATCTGCCATCACGGATGTCGGGTATACAAAAATTTGTACAACTCTGACGAATCGGCCACTGATGGACGGGGTCGGCGGCGAATCTGTCGAGATTAGGGGCGCCGGATCTGGCGCGTAAGGGCGAGCGGATGTCGGATGTACAAAATTTTGTACAACTCCAATGAATCTGCCGCAGTCAGGCGTGTAGGGGATGGCCGGTGCAGTCGGACACCGAAATCGGGCAGGAAACTTTTGCTTTGCTCTGTCTTTAGCTTTGCTTTGTTATAAAAAAAAAACAAAACTCCCAATAATAATCTAACACGCTGGTAGGGAGATACGTGGAAGAACCAAAGATAGTGACACTTTGCTTTGCTTAGGTGCAGGTCAGACGAAGCAAAAAAAAAAAAACTTCCACCAGCGTGATTGGAAGAGGCAAAAAAAACTCCCAAAAACCAAAAAACTCCCAATAGTAAACTCTAGCTTTGCTTTGGTTGGGAGTTGCCCAACGAAGCAAAGTATTTCTGGAGGAAGTCAGACGTCGGCGAAACAAAAGGATCGGTCCGACGACGTCTGAACGCGTGATTTTGCCGAGGAAGGGATCGGTCAGACGTTGGCGCAAGCGGTCACGCGATTCAGATGGCTAGGATTTTTCTGGAGGCTCTGATACCATATAGGAAATAATAATGCCTTATTCTCATAACTAGGATTTGGTACAATATATAGTGTCTATATTTGAACTTATAGATATGGACCATATTTACATTACAAATATAATCTAACAAAATAGAAGTGTAGTACACATTCTCGCACCGATCTGACAGATCAACCGCAACTAGTCAAATATAGGGTATATTACCATGGACAAACTAGCAAGCTACTGAAGATGAGAACTAGACGAACTGGTGTGGATCTTCCCGAACGAATTTCTTCTCGAATCAACCGTAAAGCTTTCCCAATCCCTTTTCCTTGTTCCAGAAAGTAGCAAAGCTTGTGTCAAAGACTTGACCTTTGTGTTGGCCCAGCTAGTCTCATCTAGATTATAATACTTATAAAACTATGATTTGAACACTTCGACGACCATTGCGGACTATGTTATCTCAGCAAATTGCATGAATATTTCAGCTAGTTGTCATTATGCTGCTCGATTTTGGTCTTTGTATTTTACTCTATATTTTACTTTATTTTCATAGGATAAGTGTTAATCGAGCAAGCACCGGCAACTAGGAAGCTAGAATCCTTAAAACCCTGAAAAATTCTTAGTCAACCAAATTCGGTCTGGACAAGCCAAATAATTACGTTGGAAAAGATCCGAATTTTGTTAGCTAGGCCAAAAATATTATGTTTATTTTTGTCAGAATTCGGACCGAATTCGGTCTGGGATGGTAGATTTTGATGAAACAGACTCCACCATTTGGCAATGGCTATATTTATATTCGTTCAGCTGAATTCTGATTGTAACGTCCTAGTCCCAAAATACGTAGTACTAGAAATACGTATACATGCCAGCAGTACATCTCCAATGGACTATTCTACATAACAAGCCCCATTGAGATTACTTAAGCTATAAATTATAGCAATAAACTCATATCAACACAACACAAGCTATAGGTACAGTGTTGATCTCATCCATGCAAAATTAATAAGGCACAAGATATCCAAGTCCAATGAAACAATAATAATCACAATTGTCTAGCAGTAAATAAAAATAATAAATATACGAAAAAAGATAGCTCGTCACTACAGCAAAGAAATTAAAAATAATATCCAATTACAATCTGCTGAACTATATAGAAAATTGCAGCAATGTCTAAATAGAGAAATATCATGACTCAAAAAAAATCCTACGGGACTATCTCGTCCTCCCGCTTAGGTACGTCTCCAATCTCGACTCCCAGTTCATACATATAATCCCTCTTCCCAAATTTTCAAAATTATTATTGTTATTTATTTGTATTCAAAAGAAATCTCTCGTCAAAACTTTGTGAACGATAATTTTTTATTAATTTGTATCTCAAACCTAATTAATTTAATAGTTTATGATACCATTTGGTTTTGAAAATATTCATTCTCGAAATCCAGTATTTTGTATTAGAAAAGATATTAACTTTTGGACTTTCAAAATTTTATTGGCTTCGAAAAGGAGTTTTGAAAATCATAAAATATTTTATATAATTTTGGGATTAATAAAAACATATTTTAAATTATTCGATGATGTCAAATATTATATAGTGATAATCAATTTTTGATTCGATTTGAATATGTGATTTAATAGTTTGATAAATATTAAATATTATTTTAAAACTATTACGTTGATCATTTAATTAAAATAGATTCAAATGGTATTTTAAAATAATTTTTTGACTTATAAAAATATACTTACATTATTTGATAAATTCGAATGTTATTCTAAATCATTGTAAAAATTAAGTATTTAATTTCGGATTTGAAAATATGTGATTTAAGTTATTTTGATAAGTATTAAATATTATCTTAAAAATATTATGTTGATCATTTGATTGATATAGATATATAGTCATTTGATTTGAGTTACTTGCTATTATCAAAAATTTATTTAAATTAATATTATCAAACTACTAGTGGATTATGGTTAGATTTAAATTTGATTTAAATATCTTTTGAATAAAGAGAAGGGTTATCCAATAGGACTTACGGTCCTTATCCCACTAGGAGATTCATCTCCTATATAAGGAGATCTATTCTCCCACAACCAGGCCAATCCTTCTCCATCCCAACGTGTGTCCATCAACACCATTATCGTGTCCACATACCCGTGTGTCCGTGTCCAATTTCCTTATATTATTTTATACATATACATTCTTCTAGCCTGTGTCAGATATACTCCGACACATACAACCAAAATAAAAAAAATCCTAAAACTAATTTCGGCGAGCCGCTGCCCTGCTTGACCACGAATGCCGCCTTCACTTATGCCGCCGCCTTCACGTCTTGCCCGCCAGAGGAACCGCACCTCCTCTGTGCCACAGCCATCGCCTCCACCACTTTTCCAGTGCACCACCCGACCCAACGACCATTGGGCTGTTCTCCGACCTCGACCCCGGTTTCCCGAACGGCCAACCAAACCCTGCCTCTACTCCTCCTTTCACAACCGCACGCTACCTCCACCTCCATGTCCACGACCATAGTAGCCAACACCACCAACCCGTAACCATCACAACTCCATCAACACCATCGGCCAAAAACCCTCAACCGAATCACACCACAAAAAGAAAGAAAACCACCACAACAACTTACCATCCGTCGTACGCCGCTGCCGGCGTCCGCCCGATCTGCCGCCTCCGCTGTCTCCTCCACAGCGCCCGCCTGAGCCGCCTCCTCCGTGCCCTATCACAAGCGACCACGAGCCCAGCTACGTGCAACGCATCGTCTCCTCCTCACCTCCTCCGTTCGCTTGCCCGGTCGCTCCAGTGAGCCCCGACCGTCCCCCTTCCCGATTCCCCTCTCTTACTCTCTCGAAGCCCCATCTCCTCTTTACCTCTCTCTCGTCCATTCTCCTTTTCCCTCCCTCTTTCCGCTCGCTTTTTCATGATAATTTTATTTAATTAATTTTCGAAAAAATTTTATGAGAAGCAAATAAATTTATAAAAATTGCGTAAAAGATATTAAGTTTAGAAAAATTGGAACAAGAGCACAGTAAAAAAATTTGACGTCCTAATTTAGGTCGTCAAAATACCTCCTCTTTAATCACATCCTCTTTTCTTAATCTAATTAACCCTCTTTTCTTAATCTCTTTCTATTATTCTTAATCCGCCAAATTTTAGGAAAAAAAAAGAGGCCCTCTTCATTAGGGCGTGAAATTTCGCGTGGCATCGGCAGCAGGTCTCGACTGTGTGGCGTGAAAATTAACCAACAATTCCAAGAAATTAACAATTTCGAGAACAGTTCCATTAACAATTCCATTAACAATCCCATTTTCACTTCTCCTGTCAGCAATTCCAACCCAAAGCGTGGATCCCTCTTTTCACTTCTCCTGTCAGCAATCCCATTAATTCCAAGACAATTCCATTAACAATTAACCAACAATTAACAATTAACCAAAACCTTAATGACATCCACACTTCCATTTCTACATCCAAGAGTAGGACGTAAATATTGCACGCCCGACCAATTATTCCAAACTTTGTTCTTTTTATAAAATAAATTTAAACTATAATGCTCTCTCTGAAATTTTCCGATTAATTTTTAGTAATGGCATAATGGCTATGGGCATTTGGGTCAAATCTTCATAAAAGCTCTGGGCTTAGATTTCGGCTGTGAGAATTCAGTTATATTATTAGTAAGTTTATTTAGTTGGGTTTTAGATTAGGTTTCATGAATTTTCAGAATACGTATAGTTATGTATTTGTTGGAGTGGGTGGGGTTCCCAACCTATGTGGAGAAGACCCCGGAGTGCGACGAGCGCCGTCCGAAGTCGGAGAAGCTCGGGAAGTAGGCGACGTTGCTGCTGCTGCTGCTACTGGAGCTTCTGGGAGCAGAGGATCCGAGTTCGGCCCGAACTCGGTCCCAGGCCGAGTTCTGGCCGAACTCGGTCTGGCTGTTCCAGCGTTTGGCCAGTAGGTGCTGGCTGCCCCGCACAGAGTTCTGGCCGAACTCTGTGTCGTCGGGGGCTGAAGCGATTTTTTGGATGAGTTTTCATCATTGGATCTAATCCAACGGTCCAGGTTGGTTGCGGGATTAGGGAGATATATTGAGTTTTCTCAACCCTAATTCATTATCGTATTATCGCATTGGACAACACAAGTTTGAGAGAGAAGGAGGCAAGAGTGCCATTGCAACTTCGGAGAAGAAGACGGAGGATCGAAGGTCGTTTTCGAAGGAGATCGTGTTTCGGGTAATCTCTACTCGTCGTTCTCGTTCTTCGTAGCCTTGTGATCATTGTTCTTGTCTCTGAGTGTTGTGGGGATCCGATTTGGATCGGGAGGAGTTTGTAGAGGGTGTAATTCTTCTATTCCATTAGTGGAGGCTTCTCAGGGTTGGACTCCGATCGTCCCGTGGTTTTTCCCGCAAGGGTTTCCACGTCAAAAATTCTCTGTGTCTGCGTGGTTTGCTTTGTGTGTTCGTTTTTGGTTCGTGCGTTGTTTGCTCGGTCCTCTCGCAGGTACTCTCCGGTTTGGGGAAAGGTTTTCCGCGTTTCTTTCCCATCATAGTGGTATCAGAGCTTTGGGTTCAAAGGGTGTCAGGAGTTGACAGAGGAACCAGAGAGGAGAGATGGACGCGAAGCCGGTGCGCATGGTGAATCTTAATGGCACAAACTATCATTATTGGCGGAGCAAGATGAAGGATTTGCTATTTGTCAAGAAGCTGCATCTACCTGTGTTTGCATCCGAGAGGCCCAGTGATAAATCCGAGGAGGACTGGAAGTTCGAGCACATACAGGTGTGTGGGTACATACGGCAGTTTGTTGATGAGAACGTGTACAACCACGTTGCCAATATTGAGCACGCGAAGACGTTGTGGGATAAGCTGGAATCCTTGTATGCGAAGAAGACCGGGGTAAACAAGTTGTTCCTGATCCGAACGATGATGGGTCTGCGGTACAAGGATGGGGCGTCTATTACGGATCACTTGAGTGATTTTCAGGGCGTGGTTGACCAGCTATCTTCTATGGGAGCCAAGTTCGACGACGAAGTTCAGGGACTGTGGCTGCTGTGTACCTTGCCAGACTCGTGGGAGACCGTACGAGTATCTATGATCGCTTCTGCTCCAGAGGGCGTGGTCAGTCTGGAGTTTGCCAAGAGCGGGGTGTTGAATGAAGAGATACGGAGACGTTCTCAGGGCACTTCATCCACATCCCACCACTCAGAGGCACTTGTTTCAGAGAGCCGCGGAAGGGGCAAAAGCAGGGGTCCAGGTGGTGGCAGAGACAAGAGCAGGGGGAAGTCCAAGGGTCGGTACGAGGACTCAGAGTGTTATCATTGCGGTAAGAAGGGCCATATCAAGCGGAATTGTTTCGCTTGGAAGAAGGAGAAGAAGGGCGACAAGGGGAAGCAAGAAGAGAACACTACAGCGGCGGCCTCGGTACATGGAGGCGATGTGATCGTCGTAGGTGATGAGGTCATTACTAACCTCGCCTGCGATGACAATTCTTGGCTGGTGGACTCAGGGGCTTCAGCACATGTATCTCATAATAGGGCACTGTTTGCCACTTACACGACAGGCGACTGTGGCGTGTTGAAGATGGGCAACGGAGATGTGTCGAAGGCGGTTGCCATTGGAGATGTGCATTTGAGAACGAAGACGGGTGCGGTTCTTGTTCTCAAGGATGTTCGTCATGTCCCTGATATCCGTTTCAACCTGGTGTCGGTTGGAAGGTTGGATGACGAGGGATTCTTCAGTCTCTTCGGGAATAGTCAGTGGAAGCTTTCCAGAGGTTCGATGGTGATTGCCAGAGGAAGCAAGAAGTCCGGTCTCTACTATATGGAGGGGAGCGCAGAGGGGGCACAGGAGGTGAACGCCGTCAGTGACGCATCTACCGAGTTGTGGCACAGGCGGCTCGGCCATATCAGCGAGAAGGGGATGAGCTACTTGGTGAACAGGAAAGTGATTCCGGGGCTCAAGTCTACAAAGTTGGAGAAATGCACGCACTGTTTGGCTGGGAAGCAAAGTAGGGTGTCTTTCCAGAGTCACCCAAGTTCGAGGAAGCCGGCGTTGCTCGAGTTGATTCACTCGGATGTCTGCGGTCCTATGAAGGTAAAATCTCTTGGTGGTGCTTCTTACTTTGTGACTTTCATTGATGACTGTTCCAGGAAGGTTTGGGTCTATGCCTTAAAGACCAAGGATCAGGTGCTGTCTACTTTCAAGGAGTTTCAGGCCTCCGTTGAAAGGGAGACGGGCAAGAAGTTGTTGTGTGTTCGGTCCGACAATGGCGGCGAATACATCGGTCCCTTTGATGCGTATTGCAGAGAGCAAGGGATACGACACCAGAAGACTCCGCCAAAGACACCTCAGCTCAATGGTGTAGCGGAGCGCATGAACAGGACACTGATGGAGAGGGTGCGGTGTTTGCTGTCAGAAGCAAATTTGCCGGGCAGTTATTGGGGTGAGGCTCTTCTCACAGCTGCTTATATTATTAATTTGTCTCCTAGTGCTCCTTTGCAGGATGATGTGCCTGACAAAGTATGGTACGGCAAAGAGCCGTCATACAATCACCTGCGGACGTTTGGTTGTAAAGCCTTCGTGCATGTACCGAAGGACGAGAGGACCAAACTTGAGCCGAAGACGAGGCGATGCGTCTTTGTCGGCTATGGTCGGGATGAGTTTGGCTATAGACTCTACGACCCAGTGGAAGGAAAGCTCTACAGAAGCAGGGACGTAGTGTTCATCGAGGATCAGACCATGACCAACACTCAGGATTCCGAGACGCCTTCTGAGGCTGAGGAATTGCCTGAGTTAGAGTCATTTCGCTTCGAGCAGTTTCCAGAAGACATCGCAGAGGATCCAGTTATGGGGGAGCCGGTACATGGAGTTGCTCCCAACCTTGATCATCAGCCTGCTGATGGTGGTCAGGGTGTCCCTCAGGAGGATGAGCATGCCGGAGAGGTAGTTCCTGAAGGGGAGGAGGCTGTCGGTATACAGCCAGCACCAGTGGCTCCACTGAGAAGGAGCAACAGGGATCGTCGACCATCTACGAGATACTCGCCGGATGAGTATGTGCTACTGACTGACGGGGGAGAGCCCGAAAGTTTCGCAGAGGCTATGGAAGACGAACACAGGCAGGAGTGGATGGTGGCTATGCAGGAGGAGATGAGTTCCTTGCACACCAATTCCACTTATGATCTGGTGCGGTTACCAAAGGGCAAGAAGGCTTTGAAGAATCGATGGGTGTTCAGAGTGAAGCAGACGGATGATGCTACTCGCCCTCGATACAAAGCGAGGCTGGTAGTCAAGGGCTACGGTCAGCGGAAAGGCGTGGATTATGATGAGATCTTTTCGCCTGTCGTCAAGCATTCGTCTATTCGGGTGGTGCTAGCGTTAGCAGCCAGTTTCGACTTGGAGGTCGAGCAGATGGATGTGAAGACGGCGTTCCTCCACGGTGACCTTGAGGAGGAGTTGTACATGGAGCAGCCGGAGGGATTCTGTGAGAAGGGCAAGTCACATTTGGTCTGCCGGTTGAAGAAGAGCTTGTATGGTCTGAAGCAGGCTCCGAGGCAGTGGTACAGAAAGTTCGAGTCGTTTATGGGGGAGCATGGTTATGCACGGACGACGTCGGACCATTGTGCATTTGTGAGGTATTTTGCCGATGATGATTTTATCATCTTATTGCTCTATGTTGATGATATGCTATTAGTGGGTCGGAATGCCACTAGGATAGCGGAGTTGAAGCGCCAGCTGGGCGCGGCCTTCTCTATGAAGGATTTGGGCGCAGCGAAGACTATTCTTGGGATGGAGATCAGCCGAGAGAGAGAGTCCAAGCTGCTACACTTGTCCCAAAAGAAGTACATTCACCGGGTACTTCAGCGTTTCGGGATGGACGGGTCGAAGAAAGTGAGTTCCCCCCTCGCGGCTCACTTTAAGTTCACTGAGGAGCAGTGTCCATCTACCGAGGACGAAAAGGAAGATATGGAGCGGGTTCCATATGCCTCAGCTGTGGGAAGCCTGATGTATGCTATGGTGTGTACGAGGCCAGATATTGCTCACGCAGTTGGTACGGTTAGCAGGTATCTTTCAAATCCTGGAAGGGTACACTGGAGTGCGGTCAAGTGGATTCTACGATACCTTCAGGGCACTGCCGGTTGGAGACTTTCTTTTGGTGGTGACGAGCCGAAGCTGGTCGGGTATACCGACGCTGATATGGCTGGAGATGTAGACACGAGGCGATCGACTTCGGGCTACGTGATGATGTTTGCAGGAGGAGCAGTGTCGTGGCAGTCGCGGTTGCAGAAGTGTGTTGCCTTGTCGACGACGGAGGCGGAATACATTGCGGCGACGGAGGCTTGCAAGGAGCTGTTGTGGATGAAGAAGCTGTTGCAGGAAATGGGACTGAAGCAAGAGCAGTATACTTTGCTTTGCGACAGTCAGAGTGCGATCCACCTTGTGAAGAATCAGACGTTTCATAGCCGGTCCAAGCACATCGAGACCCGGTATCATTGGATACGGGATGTGGTTGAGAAGAAGGACGCGGCGCTTGAGAAGGTGCATACAGACGACAACGGAGCTGATATGTTTACGAAGATTCTACCAAGGGGGAAGTTCGAGTACTGCAGGCAGATCGTCGGGATGACGACGTCCTCCCCATAGTTGTGAAGGGGGAGATTTGTTGGAGTGGGTGGGGTTCCCAACCTATGTGGAGAAGACCCCGGAGTGCGACGAGCGCCGTCCGAAGTCGGAGAAGCTCGGGAAGTAGGCGACGTTGCTGCTGCTGCTGCTGCTGGAGCTTCTGGGAGCAGAGGATCCGAGTTCGGCCCGAACTCGGTCCCAGGCCGAGTTCTGGCCGAACTCGGTCTGGCTGTTCCAGCGTTTGGCCAGTAGGTGCTGGCTGCCCCGCACAGAGTTCTGGCCGAACTCTGTGTCGTCGGGGGCTGAAGCGATTTTTTGGATGAGTTTTCATCATTGGATCTAATCCAACGGTCCAGGTTGGTTGCGGGATTAGGGAGATATATTGAGTTTTCTCAACCCTAATTCATTATCGTATTATCGCATTGGACAACACAAGTTTGAGAGAGAAGGAGGCAAGAGTGCCATTGCAACTTCGGAGAAGAAGACGGAGGATCGAAGGTCGTTTTCGAAGGAGATCGTGTTTCGGGTAATCTCTACTCGTCGTTCTCGTTCTTCGTAGCCTTGTGATCATTGTTCTTGTCTCTGAGTGTTGTGGGGATCCGATTTGGATCGGGAGGAGTTTGTAGAGGGTGTAATTCTTCTATTCCATTAGTGGAGGCTTCTCAGGGTTGGACTCCGATCGTCCCGTGGTTTTTCCCGCAAGGGTTTCCACGTCAAAAATTCTCTGTGTCTGCGTGGTTTGCTTTGTGTGTTCGTTTTTGGTTCGTGCGTTGTTTGCTCGGTCCTCTCGCAGGTACTCTCCGGTTTGGGGAAAGGTTTTCCGCGTTTCTTTCCCATCAGTATTATCAGTTATGTATGTATATGTGTATATACGTTATATATTCTTATGTTTACTGTTATTAATATCATTAGTGTTATTTATATTTTTCTCAATATATATATATATATATATATATATATATATATATATATATATATATATATATATATATATAGTATTTTCTATCAATTTTTAAAATATAGTTTTGACCTAAAACAATATTGTAGTATTTCTATATAATTAAAATATCGCTTTTTGACATAAAATTTATATTGAGAAATTAGGGTTTTAGCCTAAAAACAAATTCTAGAATTTTTAGTATCTATTTAAAGTATTTTTACCAATAAAAAATATAGTTAAAAATAATCTCTAAATAGTTTATAAATATTATTCTAAATAAATATAAATATTTTCTAATATCTTTTGACTAAATATATTTTATTTTCTAAATATAATTTCTAAACTAGCTATTGTCCATAAGCAAAAACATACTTTCTCAAGGATTTTATATATGAATTTTATCTTCCTCGAAGGGAATATATAAATATTTTCTAAATAATTTTCGAAGAAATATTTTTTTGAAATAACTTTTATCTAAATCAAGTTCTCTTATATTAGATTGTCCATCACAACTAATTGATCATTTCCTATTTCTTTGCGAATTTTGGACTACTTTGCATCGACCCTAGCCAATCAAACTATCTTGGAACTAACGGGATTATCGATTTCACCAGCAAATGACCCTGGCGAGTACGTTTATTGTTTGTTTTCAATATTGTTAATTACTATATCATATTGTCTAGTTGTATGATACTTGATTTTTTGACACGCTCGTTATACGGTGGCACTTCATATTTCCTTTACATGTTATGTCTTCTTTCTCGTATATTGTGTCGGAATGGGGAAGTACTAAATAGATATGTGATCAGACCTTAGCCCATGTTTATTTTCTGTACAGTAGACCTTGATAAATAATGTAGACCATGTAGTGTAACTATCTTAGAGCGATCACATATCGAAAGCGTACTTCAAATCACATATATAGTTATTTTCTCATGTTCTACTCATTACATGTTGTCGTATATTTTCTGTCTACTATTCCTTATGTTTTCTGTTACAATTATTTTGATATTTTCATCAGGTATTTTATGGCTAACCATTGTCTTATAGTCGTTAGCATATACTGGAACTGCACTCAATGAATTGTACTCATTCCATTCTTGACAAGAAATCATTTTTCAGATAGTCGTCTGCTACTTGATGCGTGTGACCCTTTGGGAAGATACGACTGTATTGAAGGCCAAAATATAGAGACTAGCTAGATAGTTGAGTGTTCATTTAGTTGTATTTTCTATTTTTGTGCGACATTGTATTATTATAATCAAATGTAAAACTTGTAAATATTGTAAATTAATTTAGATTATGAATGAGCAATAATAAAGATATGATTTTATGAGAAATATTATGACTGAGCGTTGTGGTGTAGACAGCTTATTACGTCGATTCTGCGACATAGGCTGGACTTGTCCACGCACTTGCATCCCAAAAGGCAGATGCAGATCATGACAAGTTTTTTGTGGCCCATTGTCACGACCCACACCCGGATATACGGGTACGAATACGTGGGTCATGCCCAACCTACGTCGCAGTATCGGCGGTAGAGTGCTGTCAAGTACCCTAAACTAACTACAACATCTAAAGATCCATAACTAGAAATGTACTCATGTCACATCACGAAAACTAAGAAAGATAAGACAAGAAATAATAACAATATCACTAGAACAACTAGAATCTACAAGGATCATAAGACAGGAAAATAAAGAAGGAACAACAAGACTAACTAAGGATAACTACCAGGCAACTCACATAGAAGAATAGTGAGATCCACCTCAGCTAGCAACATCATGAAGTCCAATACTGAGGGCACAACTACTCCTAAAATTTTGTCAACATATCCAGTCAGGATGGAACGAGCACAAATCTCAAATAACAGTTCTAGTTAGACGATATTGAAAATGTAGCATTAAATAGAGAGAATATACAAAAAATTACTAAATGTACATGTGAGTATCATGGCAAGGTAACCTGTAAATCTAGAGCTAGAACAAGGCAAGTAAAACTGATCATGACATGTACAAGAATAAGAATCATCTATCTAAGTGTGTGAGTACTAGCTACAACATGTGGCCGGCTTGGGTCTGCACAAGGTCATGATCTAGCCAATCATACGCGTGGTGTAGGATTGGCATTCATAAGGTTCACAAGATATACAAGGCGGGTATTAACCACACATCTACACTAATACTCCCCGTCCCCGACCAGTATAGTGGATCCAACCATGACACATCATGACACGCAATTCTCCGAGGGGATAGCTAGCCTTCGTAGGAATCGTGTCTATACAATGCACAAGGAACAAGAAAGACTTGCACAAGATATACCAAAGAAAGCGAGAAATAACATCTCATGACAGGATCCAGAGAAATACCAATCCGTGTGAACAATGTGTTAAGAGAACAAGGATATCTACACTAAATATAAGAAACATAGACGATATCATAAAACAGAAATATTATCAGAGAATGTACTCGCCTGAGATCTGATGGAATATGTCAACTGAGTCCAAGAACAGTGCCTCGAGGACCTATAGGTGGAATACTGTATCAATATAAGGGTTTGGAAGTAAAATCAAGTCATACTAAGTCAAACTAGGTCAAGGCAAGTCAAAGCAAGTCAAACTAGGTCAATCTAAGTCAAGGGTTGACTTACAGTTTACTTTTGGTCAACTGGTCAACTTTGGTCAAATTTGACTAACGTTGACTAACAGTTGACTTTGGGTCAACTGGTCAACTCTGGTCCAGTTCTAGTAAATTTTTAGGCTACGATTGACTTCTGGTTGACTTATGGTCAAAATAGTCAACTGTGGTCAACCAAGGTCAAAACTAGTCTAACCTAGGTCAATGTTGACTCTACTTCGACGTTCAGTCAAAATAGTCAACCATGGTCAAACGGGATCAAAGCTAGTCTCTATAAACATCTACAGGATCAACACATTAAATTTCAGTGGTTGTGAAATCACTGGAATCGATGGATCTCAAAATACAACAAAAGGAGAGATTATAATAATAGGGTAAAAATCTACAGATGTCATCGGATGGTGAAATAACCATTACCAACGTGTCCAAAATGGTCAAATTAGCTAGGATAGTCTATCCATAAGTCCAATTTGGACATAGGGGCAAAAAGGTAATTTCAGATCAAAATGGTGTCCGTGTCGGACCCACTTTGCATCGAAAAACGTGCAAGAATACTAGTCTACTAAACCTAACAAATCATATGTCCATGAATCCAGAATGACGATACGAACCCAACGGTATATTCAGAATTGGATTTCGTTGACCAGATCTCAAATTGGTCCGTTGATCAGGACATTGAAATTCTGATTTGCACGAAAAAGTGAGTCGGAGCCAATGTCCTTAAAACTCAGCAAATTATATGTCAGCAAGTCCAGAATGACGATACGAAATCAACGATATGTCCAGAATTGGATTCCGATGAGCTGATTAAAAATGACCCGTTGACCCGGATATTGGTATCCGACTTGTACCGAAATGCGTGTCAAAACCAATGTCCACTAAAACATAGCAAATTATATGTCAACGAGTCCAAAATTACGAAACGAACTCAACGGTATATCCGAAATTGGATTCCGATGAGCGACGTCAAAAAGTTTCATTGACCCGGACTGTGGGGCCCGCTTTGTACCGAAATGCGTGCCAGGACCCACGTCCTCCAAATCCAACAAACTTTATATAAAAACGTGCCAGAACGACGCCATGAGTCTACTGGTGATGTCAGAAATTGAAACCGGAGTCCCGGGTTCAAAAATAGAATTTTACAAGTTGAAAATTATGAATTCGGACGGCCAACTTTGGCGTCAAATTCAACCAATCAAACGTGCTCACAACGAAACAAAACTGGAGGGATAGGAAGAGGGTTATACCAGATTAGCATAGGAATCTGTGGCACGCCAGACGGAGCTGCGATGGAGGAGATACGAACCGACGAAGTTGGCTCCGTAAAACTGTCCAAAAATAACACAATTTAAACGGTCAACTTGGTGGCCGGTTTTGATGTATCAAACGATAAAATTAACGGACGAAAATTGAGGGGAGTGAAGATCTATATACCGAGATTGAGACGGAGCAAAGAAATTGCCAATCCAACGGTCGAATTCCTCGAAAAATGTAGACGAAGTTGCTGCGACGGAACGCCATTTCTGAGTTCAAAACTCGTGCGCGCCGACGGGATCCCGTGCAAACGCACGAATCGTGTGTTTCACGCATCAGGGAAGAAGGCGCACACCACGGGGAGGCCGCTTGGTGTTCGTCGGAGTGGGGGTGGCCGACGACGGCGGCGGTTGGCCGTGGCGGCGGTGGTGGCACCGCCCCACGCTACTGCCAAAGCCGCTACTACCCAAACCGCTGCTACTGCTGCTTGCTTGTGCTGCTGTTGCGCGTGCCCAGGGCGGCGGCGGCACGGCGGCCCAGTGGAGCATGGCAGCGGCGAGTGTCGCGGTGGGGACGGCGAGATGGTGTGGGGGTGGTGGCGGTGTTGGCAGGTAGTGATGGTGATGAAGGTGGTGGGGATGATGATGATAATGGTGATGGTGTTGGTTTTTTGAATAAAAAAATAAAGAAGGAGTGAAGGAGGAGGAAATAATGAAGAAGAATATGAAGAAGGAGTTGAGGGGGGGTGTTCTTGGCTGGTCGTGCACAGGAGGATGGGGGGTTGTGTGTGAGAGGATGTAAGGTGAGAGAGAGAGATAATAATATATATATATATATATATATATATATATATATTTAAACCCCCTCTTTTTATAAAACATATATATATATATAATAGAAAGAAAATGAGATATTTATAGAGAGAGAGAGAGAGAGATTTAGAGAGAGGGGGTGGTTGCCTGTGATGGGGGGTTTATGTATAAGTGTAATAAAGGGAAGAGAGAGAGTGATGGGAGATGAGAGAGATATTATTATATATATATATATATATATTATCCTTATCAAACATGTGCTCAACTCCGTCCCCCTCCACACCCTTGCGGCCTGCGCCCCAACCAAGAAGGTTATCACGTCTATTGAGCAGATGTTTTGCAACTTCTTCTGGGGACACAACAAGGGGCAAGACAAACACCACTGGGCCAGCTGGGGTACTATGGCATCCCCGATCGCGAACGGTGGGCTAGGATTCACCAAACTCGATCACATCGTTAAAGCTTTCTCTATGAAACTGTGGTGGAAATTACGCACAAGCCACAACCTGTGGACCAAGTTCATAAAGGCCAGGTACTTCAAACACATCCATCCGGCGACGGCCACAGCCAACTGCAGATCTTCCGCGGCTTGGCGACGTATTCTTCGTGGCCGTGACTTGTCTGAGCCCGCGATCAGACTCCATCTGGGTACTGGCGAGTCCAACCCTTTCCTGGAAAGGTGGATTGGCGACAACCTTATCCCGAACATTACTGATTCCACTAGAAACACTAAGATTAAAGACCTGTGGAATCCCACCAACAACGATTGGAATTGGGACAGGATCCGTGATTGGTCAGGCAACGAAACAGTTGACAGCATTCGCCAATTCGGAATTACCATCGGGACCGACGCCGACAAGCTGAGGTGGTCGCTGGCAGCTTCAGGAGCATTCTCTGTGAGATCGGCTAGACTCACGATCCAAAACAACGGCCCAGACCTTTTCATTGCGCGTTACTGGCACTCTTGCATCCCGAAGAAATGGTCCTTTCTCCTATGGAGAGTCATGAGAAAGAAACTGCCAACTGACGACAACCTCACATCCATCGGTTTTAGCCTGGCGTCTGCCTGTAATTGCTGCATCGAACGTCAGACAGAAACTATCGACCACATCTTCAGGAAAGGAAGCCTCCCTAACAAAATCTTGAGCACCCTCCATCACAACTACAACACCTCTCCAGAAGATGGGCGCTTTATCGATCTTCTGGCCCACTGGGGAGCCGCATCCCACGGCCACCAGATCGTTGCAGCGGCCGCCACCTGGGTAATTTGGAAGAACCGCAACAAAGCTAGATACGAAGGACACCAATACTCTGCCGACCAGCTGATCAAGAAAATTTACCGGCAATGCCGCAAAAGGAGCTCCCTTTGCTCCCACAGATCTACGGCTTTCGGGCTTCCGTTTTTCTCTTAGTTTTGGCGGCTGCGCCCGCCTTTTCCCCTGTCTTTCCTTTTGGTATACTTTTGTCTTGTATACGTGTCTGGCTTCAGCTTTTGGAGCCTTGTTTATAAAAAGAGAGGGTTTTTCTTAATATATATATATATATATATATATATATATATATAGAGAGAGAGAGAGAGAGAAATAGATGTTTCTATGTAAAGAGATATTTTTGCATAAAGAGAGATATTTAGAGTAGAGAAAAAATATCAGTGGGATGTATGGGCAGTCATGATGGAGGGTAAAATGAAGCTGGGGTTGGGTTCAGTGGAGCCGGGTTGGGCCAAAATGGACTAGGTGCAATAAATAAATTATTTTTAGGTATTTATAATCATGGATAAATAAGTAGCATGTGGGGGCTCAAATAAATGGGACACAAGTGGCAGGCGGGTAGTAGGCTTCATGTGGGCCATGTCCATACCTTGGGTCGACTAGGTTGGGTCGATGTCGGGTTCCGAAATTAAATTGAAAGTCAGGTCACAAATTACGGTAGATAATTAATTGGCCTAAATTGACCCAAAAGTTGTGCGAAGCAAATGAAACACAAGAGGGTGTGTCTGAGTGGGACACAAAGGTCATTGGTGAAGAGCGTCTCGAGTAGATCATGCATGAGGAGTTGGTTCTGGGAAAACGACTGGTCTTATGCTCCCAAATTAAAAGTCACGGCAACGTGCATATGAGGATCAAGGAAAAGAGTGGGAAATCGATTAATAAATTAAACAACGATCAAATGGTCTAAATTGACCCGAAGTTGTGTGAAGCAAAAAGAGTACACGAGAACAAGTTTGGGTGGGACATGATATATCAGTATGAAGGTTGTCTTGTCTACTACACACTGATGAAGAGAGTTGCCAGAGATTGGCATCCCTGACGCTCCAGAAGTCAAAGTCACGGTAAAGAGCATTTAATCAAATAATAATCAAATAATAATATTTATTCAAAATAATTAATTTATAAAATTAAAAAAAATAAGCCCTAAATTCAGGGGGCTTACATCCTACCCACCTTATAAAAATTTTGTCCTCGAAATTAAAAATCATCTAATAGGTCAAGCTAAAACATACAACTGCTATGGCTACAGTACCCAATCTGCTACCCTTGTGATCATCTATGTTGTTTCTCTCTAAAGGTATTTTGGTTCAGGTTCAACAAGCTTCTTCCATAAAAACTATGTCTATTTTACCCCTAAGAAAATCTTCATATCAATAAGAACCTTTACATATACTCTAAATATAGGTCATTCTCGAGATACTATATATCAGCAATACTTGGCCATCAACCAAAATTCCAATCTCAATAGCAATTTGTTTGTTTCCTTATCCCATCCTAAGTATCTTTATCCTATTAATCACAAGCTCCTTGAAATTATACGTCCAAAACTTATTCTTGGCATTGAGCCTTCTCTCTTTTTACTCAAGAACTCCTGAATATAAATCCTCAAATTCAAATTCTAAATTCATTTACCGAATTATTTTATTACCTATGTACATATGTCCATATTTTGTTCCTGCTATCTTCCGATCTTGCATGCAATGTTATCTCCTTCTATTTCATTCCATATATCGATCTATCCTCCAATCGTAAGTAAATGGCTTGTAGTTAACCAATAATCACTTGGTCATCAGAGTCTCACAATGTTCAACCCTCGAACCTAAGCATAAGATTATAATCCTTAATCCATAGTCACAAAATATTATATTCTTTACTCCTTCTTAGATACCTTAAAATCAATCTATACTATTAAACTAATCATTCTTAATGGTTTCTAAGTCCACTATAGTCAGTCAGTCATATCTGTCCTACAAGCTTAACCCAATGAATCCCCAAGAAAAATATACTCATCACAATCACACATTAGCATATTACAGTTACACTACATAATCTGTTAACAAGGTTTGGCTATTTCAGTCATCAATTAAATAGAAGGAAACAAAGGCCTAAGACTGGGTCGAGCAATCCATATCAATATTCAGACAAGGTAAGGGTCAAGCAAGACAGAAAAGATTGTCGAAATATTTCCAAGAATAGTACGAGGCCAAACGAGATGCATAGGACGCAGTCAAAGTAAAACTCAAGAACCATATACCTCCGTAATTATGTCACATGAAGTTAATATCACGCTAATGTGCATCTGGCTGCGATTAACTTCCTGGTTCCATAATACAACGGATGGCTGCAGTATACAGCTGCCACGCCAGATAATATAGATTCCTGAACTTAACTTGGCTAATATCCGTGAAATATTTCCAAATAATTTTTGCAAAATAAAGGAGAAGATGTTAGTCAAAATGCTTAGGGAGTGGTCCAAGTAGAATTCGAGAAACATATTTAACCATGATGCCGTTATCCGAAGTCATACCTCGCCAGTATTTCTCTGGATGCAAACTCCCGATCCCGTAATACAATGATAAATTACTTTCCAAACTTTCCTTGAATCAATCCATGAGGCACTTTCAACAATTACTGGAAAGGACAAGAAGAATTACTCAAGAGGCTAGCGAAGAAGAGTTTAGTCAAATCATATGAAAGATGGAACACAAAACAATCCTGTCGAAAAAATCCTAGTTAGGCTGTAGATAGACAGAGTTAACCAAGACAGGGAAGATTGATGATAAGGATTTGTTCTTGCTCATCCGGTCATAACAAAGTGATCCGATTTAAGATACAGTCTGATAACAATACATGTCTTCCTGAAATTATGTTGCCAGAATTTTTGCCACGCCAGTAAGTATAGCTGCAATAAACGATGGAGTCCATAACTTGGGTGTACATCCTATAATTATGTCATCTAGATTCCTTACCACGCCAACCGGTATGGCTGCAAGAAAATCTAAATTCCATAACTAGGATAGTATATCCAACATCAGGCTCCATGTCCCTGTCGTGCTAGCTAGTATGACTGCGATAATTTCTAAACTCCATAAATAAAGTAGACATTTATCGTCCTCATCAAATAAGTTTATCAGAATATCTTAACTCAATTCATAAAAACTAATTTTAGATACAAAGTCAAAGTCAATAACGAACTAACATCAAGATTCAAAATTCAATGACGAATCAAGGATAAGTAAATGGAACTAGCAAAAACAAATTCCGATGCAGGGTTTAGGAAAAGTTCTCAGGAGAAGTCCCAAAAGTACTATCTAGGTCAAGATTGAAAGTTCTAGAATATAAACTAAAATAATCTCAACCTTGATATGAGATTGGTCAATCATATTCTCGTCTCAACCTTGAAGATATATAAGTTCAACTTATACCTTCCTTCTGGGATCCACAACTCATCCCAAGAAAGAATAAGTTTGATACGGACAAATATTTCAGAAATCAGGACGGACAGGAACAAATGGAAAAAGTTTCGAAAAGTTCAAAATAAGATTTCCAGGGGTCATCCCTGGAACCTACCAAGAGTTCCTAATATGTGACTGAGTACCAAAATCCTAAAATATTCCATGACTCAACCTTAATCCTAGGACAGGCTCGTAGTAGTACAGATAAGCTCAATTACTACCACGACTTCGCATTAATAGCAAAGACTGACCTGCATGAGCCACCACAAAAATGTGTCATGACCCGCACCCGAATATACGGGTACGAATATGTGGGCCACGCCCAGCCTACGCCGCAGTATCGGCGGTAGAGCGCTGTCAAGTACCCTAAACTAACTACAACATCTAAAGATCCATAACTGGAAATGTACTCATGTCACATCACGAAAACTAAGAAAGATAAGACAAGAAATAATAACAATATTACTAGAACAACTAGAATCTACAAGGATCATAAGACAGGAAAATAAAGAAGGAACAACAAGACTAACTAAGGATAACTACCAGGCAACTCACATAGAAGAATAGTGAGATCCACCTCAGCTAGCAACGTCATGAAGTCCAATACTGAGGGCACAACTACTCCTAAAATTTTGTCAACATATTCAGTCAGGATGGAATGAGCACAAATCTCAAATAACAGTTCTAGTTAGACGATATTGAAAATGTAGCAGTAAATAGAGAGAATATACAAGAAATGACTAAATGTACATGTGAGTATCTGTAACACCCAGTTTTCTGAAATTGGGATATTTTGAAAATTTATTATTTTTATTATTAAATAATGGTGATTTAGTCATTTATGAATTTTGGTGATTTTTAGATAGATTAAAACTATTTTCTAAGTCATGGCTTATGACTTTGTGATTTTACTAGTATAACCCTAGTGTAAACCCTAGAGATTTCATAACCTAGAGACTAACCATGACCATGTAAGCCTAACCATGTGATTAGGATATCAAATTACCAATTTTTAGTCAAAAGGATATTTTGGTAATTTATTAGAATTTATTTGGATATATGTAATTTATTATTATTTAATTAGTTGATTAGTGTCATGTTAGCTCCTAACCTAGTTTAGCACTAATCTAGAGGTTAGCAACTAACCTAGAAGACTAAGTAGAGGATGTTAGCTTTATGTAGAAATATCTAGGTTTGATAATATCTAGATATTTTACTTTTAGATATTTTAGAAACCTAGAAATATCTATCCCCTTAGTCAAAGACTTAGGAGCTAAGTTAGCAAGGTGGATGAACCCTAAATATCTACCCCTACCCTACCCATGGCAGCCCAACCCTACCCCCTTCCATATAAACACACCCCCCTTCATTCACACCTCATTTTCATTACACTTAAAAACCTAATTTTTCCTACAACTTCACACCCTCACCAATTAACCAATTTGACTCCAAATTAAGCCTAGTTTCTTGCATTGGAACCCCCTACACTAGAGGATACCAATTGTGGCTTGCTAGCAAGGAATTGTAGAGCTTTGGACATTAGGAGTTGAAGGAGGATTTCATTCAAATAGGCCTATCATTGAGGATTTTGCACTCATAGGTAAATATCCTTAAACCTAGTTAATATTGTGTTTTCTCTTCGTAATTGCATGCATATAGGTAAACTCTAACTGTGGGTCAAGTTTGGTAGAAAATAGGTTTGGTTTGGTGTCCGTATCGGACACGTATCTGTGTTTAAATTGCAGTGTTTGGTGAAATACCACTTAGGAATAAAAGTTATTATTTTTCAAAACAAATTGCACATTTGGGTAGCCCTTGGCATGCTGATCACGAAATACTAGGACTGAGTACGAATCTGAGTCGTGTCCGTGTCCAAAACGGACACGAATACTTTGTACACACATATATACTGTGTCCTGTTGCTCGAGCCCCATTTCTTACTGTACACGACACTTCGACACACCAATTTTGGTAGACACGAAGGGGCCATGACTGACATGTCAACCCCCAAGTGCCATGTCACCTAGTGTCGTGTCGGACGAGAAATTCGATACGCACTGACCGTACACTGTACTGCACACTGTATAAAACATGCACTGACACGGCCTTCGTGTCGTGTCTAGACACGACGTAGACACAAAGTGTCAGGACTAAACCCTAGCCCTAGACCTAGGCTACACCCTGATACGAGCACGACACGTACCACGTGTGTGTCGTGTCCACGAGGTTCTGTCCTCGCTGCACGAGGCACCGCACTGTACCTGTGTTCTCCTCTGCTACTCGGGCTAGACATAGGACACGACACGACACTATATGGCACAAAACTTTATGGACACATGGGTCTAGTGTCTGACACGACACACACAAAGTTTGGGTCGAGTTGGTTTGGTATTCACGATGTTATCAAGCTCGCACTGATTTGTGCTGTCCACACACACACGCACAGTTAGGCTCTGATACGGGCTCGGACACGACACTGTGCGACACTTGGACACGTATCAGGCTATGGGACACGTAGCCCTATCCTAGACGAACCTAGGGACACGACCACGAGACACGAGGACACGTGTACCGTGTCCTAGACCTAAGTGAACCTGTGCACGACGCTGTGTCACTACACAGTGTCTGAATTTACCCGATTTGGGTTTTTGACCACTGGACACGCCGTGTCGTGTCGTGGTGGACTCCCATGGACACACACGACACGTACACGTGTGGGGACACGATTACCAACCCTTAGATTAGGGTATTAGCTAAGTTTTGTGTGTTAGATTTCGTTTTCCCCAATGTTCAGTTATGAACAGTAATTCATGTTATTTTTCAGTATTTATTTTGAGATTTAAATCGATTTTTATGTATATATGTATGTATGTTTGTGTGTATATACATAATATATGTGTATGTATATGTATATGAGTGTGTAGGTGTGTGTCTTAGAGTATATGTATATATGTAGATATGTGTGTGTATATGTATATATATATATATATATATATATATATATATATATATATATATATATATATATATATATATATATATGTATGTGGGTGTGTCCCCCTATCTCAGAATTCCTGAGTTTAACCCCCCTTGCTTTCATGACACCATCCCTCTCTCTCTCACTCTTTTATTCACACACATGACACCTCATCACTTCCACTCTCTCTCTACCTATATAATGTATATATGTTATATATGTATATAAATGTATATGTTATGGTATATATATATGTTATATATATATATATATATATATATATATATATATATATATATATATATATATATATATATATATATATATATATATATATATATATATATATATACCCATTCACATATATATAATACATATATATATATATATATATATATATATATATATATATATATATATATATATATATATATATATATAAGGGTATTATATATATGTGAATGGGTATATATATATATATATATATATATATATATATATATATATATATATATATATATATATATATATATATATATATATAGATTATGGTATTATATAGTTGACTATATATTAGATATGTATACATATATGTTATAGACTTGATGACTTAGCCTATGGCCTATGTATATATGTAATATATATATGCCAGTGCCCTAGATATTTTAGCCTATGGCCTGTGGCTAGTGAGTCTAGATTTGACCAATAGGCTTAGTAGACCTAGGTTGACTAGCAAGTTGACCCTTGTTGACCAAAGTCAACTATAGGTCAACCTTGACCTAGAATTGACTTAGATGGATTTTGGATGACTATTTGACTTAAGTTTGACTAAACCCTAACTAGATGATTAGGTTAACCATATGGATTATGAGGGTAATCCTATATAGATTAAGATATGTATGGGGTTAAGTGAGATACTTAGAGTTGAGTCATGACTTGAGTTGGAGTATGGGATTAGCTTGATTATAGGATTAAGGTTGGTATTATATGTATGAATTTATGTGTGATATACTTTGTATAGATAATTGGTTATGCCTTAGCTTTGTGGTATAGAATCTTAGGTATCCTAAGACATGATAGCCTATGATTGGTTTGAGTTAGCCTTAAAGAGTTGACCATTGACCTAATTACCTTATTGACTAGTCTATGATTAACCAAAACCTTAGTTAGTCTAAGTTTGACCTAGACTCGACTTAGCTTGACTATATTGACTAGTATTTGACTAGTCTGACAATTATTGACTAAACCCTAGATAACTTGACTAGTTTGGCTAGAATATTTGACCAAGAGTTGACTTTAACCTAGATTAGACTTGTTTAACCTTGTTTAACCTTGTATGACTTAGTTTAACTTCTTGTGACCTAATATGACTTGATTTGACTTAGTTTGACTGAAGAGTTGACCAAGTTTGACTTTGACCTAGATTGGCTTAGAAATCATATAGATTGTATTGTAGATTTCATTTACTTTCATTTTGGACATGTCATAACTGTATTACTCTATTTTAGGACATTGTGACCCTGGTACAGACATCTGATATTACACTACTCTTTTCAGAGTATCAGGCGAGTACATTCTCTGATAGTTCTCTTATTTATTTGTCAATTACTGTATTTCAGTTCTAGTTAGTTCTATGTGATTCTGTGTATCAACACGTATGGATATTTCTGGATTCATGTATGTGACACATACCTTACTTGCTGACCTCTATTACTGGAGTCGTTGGAATCATTTCTGGAATCATCATATATTGGCCGGACTCATCTCGATTCTTTTGTCGATTTTGGATTCACTTGCTGGGTGGGGAAATATTGAGTAAGACATGTAGACATACCCCAAATCCGGAATCTCCCACTAGAATCTACCGGAAGCATAACTATCTCTTACCCGATCAGTGAGAGATGTGCCTGATACCTACAGCCGTTTACATGTCGACCTCGGTATTTTAAAACACACTGTTAGATCATAGTTGGACTCACCCTGGATTCATTGATCACTGTTGGACTCATCTTGTACTGGAAATCATCTGGTATCGGATTATATGGACTGGACTTATACTGGGATTACATTAGACTTATATCGTACTGTCTGGACTCATACATATTATTCTAGTTCGGTTAGCTTTTATTACAGTCTTCATTGCCATGATTCTTCTCTTGTTTTAGTTACCTTTCTTTTCTTGTATCTTACTGTTTCTCTATGCCATCATTACCTGTATAAAACTGCCATGTTCATCAATAAAACTGTCTATAACTGCTTTATAGTTCTTTGTCATTTACTTGGATTTTCTAGATGAGTTGTACTCGTTCCTGTCCTGATTGGACCTGTTGAAAATATTACAGATGATAATCCTGAGGACACATGCCCTACTTACCATGGACCTGGCGAGGGATTAGCTACCTTTGGTTCCGACTCAGGAGTGATTCAGGAGATTAGCTAGTAGACTACTTTAGCTTTCATGTTTTGACTTATTGTATTAAAGTTAAGATATTGAGTTTGTATTAAGTTTGTTTGAGACATTGTTGTATTATTTTAATAGTTAGTTGTTGTTGTCTTTAATTTCTTAGGTATAACTTTTGTGTTTTCTTATTGTGTTTTAGACTGTGATTGAGTATATCCTATCCTTTACTTGTCCTCCATTCGGAGCTGATATCTGGACAAGTACTTTATATACACTGCATGAGATTAGTTAGCAACCTAGGACAGCTTACTACCGCCGACACTGCGGCGTAGGCTGGACGTACCCACTTCTCGTGCCCCTATACAGGGTGCGGGTCGTGACAGTATCATGGCAAGGTAAGCTATAAATCTAGAGCTAGAACAAGGCAAGTAAAATTGATCATGGCAAGTACAAGAATCAAGAATCATCTATCTAAGTGTGTGAGTACTAGCTACAATATGTGGCCGGCTTGGGTCTGCACAAGGTCATGATCTAGCCAATCATACGTGTGGTGTAGGATTGGCATTCACAAGGTTCACAAGATATACAAGGCGGGTATTGACCACACATCTACACTAATACTCCCCGTCTCCGACCAGTATAGTGGATCCAACCATGACACATCATGACACGCGATTCTCTGAGAGGGTAGCTAGCCTTCGCAGGAATCGTGTCTATACAATGCACAAGGAACAAGAAAGACTTGCACAAGATATACCAAGGAAAGCGAAGAATAATATCTCATGACGGGATCCAGAGAAATACCAATCCGTGTGAACAATGTATAAAGAGAACAAGCATATCTACACTAAATACAAAAAACATAGACGATATCATAAAACAGAAATATTATCAGAGAATGTACTCGTCTGAGATCTGGTGGAATATGTCAACTGAGTCCAAGAACAGTGCCTCATGGACCTATAGGTGGAATACTGTATCAATATAAGGGTTTGGAAGTAAAATCAAGTCATACTAAGTCAAACTAGGTCAAGGCAAGTCAAAGCAAGTTAAACTAGGTCAATCTAAGTCAAGGGTTGACTTACAGTTGACTTTTGGTCAACTGGTCAACTTAGGTTAAATTTGACTAACGTTGACTAACAGTTGACTTTGGGTCAACTGGTCAACTCTGGTCCAGTTCTAGTAAATTTTTAGGCTACGGTTGACTTCTAGTTGACTTTTGGTCAAAATAGTCAACTGTGGTCAACCAAGGTCAAAACTAGTCTAACCTAGGTCAATGTTGACTACTTCGACGTTCAGTCAAAATAGTCAACTATGGTCAAGCGGGGTCAAAGCTAGTCTCTATAAACATCTACAGGGTCAACACATTCAATTTTAGTGGTTGTGAAATCTCTGGAATCAATGGATCTCAAAATACAACAAAAGAAAAGATTATAATAATAGGGTGAAAACCTACAGATGTCGTCGGATGGTGAAACAACCAATACCAACGTGTCCAGAATGGTCAAATTAGTTAGGATAGCCTATCCATAAGTCCAATTTGGACACAGGAGCAAAAAGGTAATTTCGTATCAAAACGGTGTCCAGGTCGGACCAACTTTGCTCCAAAAAATGTGCAAGAATACTAGTCTACCAAACCTAACAAATTATATGTCTATGAATCCAGAATGACGATACGAACCCAACGGTATATTCAGAATTGGATTTCGTTGACCCGATCTCAAATTGGTCCGTTGACCAGGACATTAAAATTCCGATTTGTACGAAAAAGCGTGTCGGAGCCAATGTCCTCAAAACTCAGCAAATTATATGTCAGCGAGTCCAGAATGACGATACGAACTCAATGGTATGTCCAGAATTGGATTCCGATGAGCCAATTTCAAAATGACCCGTTGATCCGGATATTGGTATCCGACTTGCACCGAAATGCGTTCCGAAACTAATATCCACTAAAACCTAGCAAATTATATGTCAACGAGTCTAGAATGATGATACGAACTCAACGGTATATCCGAAATTGGATTCTGATGAGCCAGCATCAAAAAGTCCCGTTGACCCGGACTGTGGAGCCCGCTTTGCACCGAAATGCGTGTCAGGGCCCACGTCCTCCAAATCTAACAAACTTTATATGAAAACGTGCTAGAACAATGCCACGAGCCTACTGGTGGTGTCAAAAATTGAATCCGGAGTCCCGGGTTCAAAAATAGAATTTTACAAGTTGAAAATTTTGAATTCGGACGGCCAACTTTGGCGTTGAATTCAACCAATCAAACGTGCTCACAATGAAACGAAACTGGAGGGGTAGGAAGAGGGTTATACCAGATTCGCATAAAAAATCTGTGGCATGCCAGACGGAGCTGCGATGGAGGAGATACGAACCGGCAAAGTTGGCTCCGTAAAACTGTCCAAAAATAACACAATTTAAACGGTCAACTTGGTGGCCGGTTTTGATGTTTCAAACGATAAAATTAATGGACAAAAATTGAGGAAAGTGAAGAGCAATATACTGAGATTGAGATGGAGCAAAGAAATTGTCGATCCAACGGTCGGATTCCTCGAAAAATGTGCATGAAGTTGCTGCGACGGAATGCCATTTCTGAGTTCAAAACTCGTACGCGCCGACGGGATCCCGTACAAAACGCACGAATCGTGTGTTTCACGTGTCGGGGAAGAAGGCGCACACAACGGAGAGGCCGTTAGGTGTTCGCCGAAGTGGGGGTGGCCGACGGCGGCGGCGGTTGGCCGTGGCGACGGTGGTGGCACCGTCCCACGCTGCTGCCAAAGTCGGTACTGCCCAAACTGCTGCTACTGCTGCTTGCTTGTGCTGCTGTTGCACGCGCCCAGGGCGGAGGCAGCACGACGGCCCAGCGGAGCACGGCAGCGACGAGCGGTGCGACGGCGACGGCGAGATGGTGTGGGGGGTGGTGGCGGTGTTGGCGGGTAGTGATGGTGATGAAGGTGGTGGGGATGATGATGATAATGGTGATGGTGTTGGTTTTTTGAATGAAAAAAATAAAGGAGTGAAGGAGGAGGAAATAATGAAGCAGAATATGAAGAAGGAGTTGATGGGGGGTATTCTCGGCTGGTCGTACACAGGAGGAGGGGGGTTGTGTGTGAGAGGATGTGAGGTGAGAGAGAGAGAGAGAGAATAATATATATATATATATATATATATATATATATATAATAGAAAGAAAATGAGATATTTATAGAGAGAGAGATATTTAGAGAGAGGGGGTGGTTGGCCGTGATGGGGGGTTTGTGTGTAAGTGTAATAAAGGGAAAAAAGAGAGTGATGGGAGAGGAGAGAGATAGTATTATATATATATATATATATATATATATAATAGAGAGAGAAATAGATATTTCTATGTAAAGAGATATTTTTACATAAAGAGAGATATTTAGAGTAGAGGAAAAATATCAGTGGGGTGTATGGGCAGTCATGATGGAGGGTAACATGGAGCTGGGGTTGGGTTCAGTGGAGCCGGGTTGGGCCAAAATGGACTAAGTGCAATAAATAAATTATTTTTAGGTATTTATAATCATGGATAAATAAGTAGCATGTGGGGGCTCAAATAAATGAGACACAAGTGTCAGGCGGGTAGTAGGCTTCATGTGGGCTATGTCCATACTTTGGGTCGACTAGGTTGGGTCGATGTCGGGTCCCAAAATTAAATTGAAAGTCAGGTCACAAATTACGGTAGATAATTAATTGGCCTAAATTGACTCAAAAGTTGTATGAAGCAAATGAAACACAAGATGGTGTGTCTGAGTGGGACACGAAGGTCATTGGTGAAGAGCGTCTCGAGTAGATCATGCATGAGGAGTTGGTTCTGGGAAAACGACTGGTCTTGTGCTCCGAAATTAAAAGTCACGACAACGTACATATGAGGATCAAGGAAAAGAGTAGGAAATCAATTAATAAATTAAACAACGATCAAATGATCTAAATTGACCCGAAGTTGTGTGAAACAAAAAGAGTACAAGGGAACAAGTTTGGGTGGGACATGATATATCTGTATGAAGGTAGTCTTGTCTACTACACACTGATGAAGAGAGTTGCCAGAGATTGGCATCCCTGACGCTCCAGAAGTCAAAGTTACGGTAAAGAGCATTTAATCAAATAATAATCAAAGAATAATATTTATTCAAAATAATTGATTTATAAAATTGAAAAAAAATAAGCCCTAAATTCAGGGGGCTTACACCCATATAGGTCAGTTTTTGCAAATTGTGTGAACTCGTGGTAGTACCATATTAGTCGTACTGCTACGAGCCTGCGATTGGGAATTGCTGATTTACAATTATGTTGATTCAATTTTTAGGATAGTAACTAGGGCTAAGATTAGGTAACCATGGGCAACCCGTAGATTTATTTCAAAAATTGATTTCTTGGATAGTTAAGGTTGTTACATAGGCTACATGCTTAGGATAGTAACATGCGTTGAAGTTTGAGTACAATATTTGACGAATTTAAAATATTTTATTTGATAATATTGTGATCTGATAGATGACTCTAATCAAAGGTGGGTAGAGTCATCGATTGATGAATTTAGTCTTCAAGGTTATTAGCTTTGGTACCTTTGAAGTTTAAATTTCTCGATAGTTTGATGAATTTGCTAAGTTTAAAATTTTTAATTCTCAAAGGAAATGGTTTGATTTAATTAGTGATAAATAAGATTATGGAAATCTATGGAGTTTTATTGAATTGAAAATCTTGAAGAGATTATGATAGAATAGGTTTTAAGTTTGAATTTTGAAGTGTTTAAATTTTCAGATTCGATTTTTTGAATTTGAAATTTGAAGAGGTTATGCAAAACTGAATTTATATTTTTGGAAGCACTTAATTTTGTAAAATTTAACTTCGGGGATAATAATTTGGATGATTAAGCTGAATATTTGATAAAACGAATGAACTACCAAAAATAAAATTTTGAAGATTATGATTGATTGGCTTAAATTTAAAATTGAAGTACCTTGGACAATTCAAATGGTGACAAAAACTTAAATTTTGCGCTATATAGAGAAAAAAATTGGGAAGTAGATAAGTCATCAATCATGATGTTTATGATGAAATTGGGCATAAAATTTAAAATTCGAGTATCGAATGATTGATTACAAATTCTATTGATTGATATTATGAATTTTATATTTTCTTGAGGTTAAAAATTTATAAGTAGCGATTTAGTTTTTATGATTGAAGAAATTTGAGATATTCTTGAGGAATATGGATTTATAAGAATGGTGAAGGATTAGATGTCAAGTAGGAATTACTCCTCCGAAACCATAATTGTTACCATATTTTCCCACCATTTATGATCCATTTCCTTATTAAGAATTTTTTTATTTCATTAAGAGAATTTTACTACCCTTTCTTCTCATTGACCATTTCCTCTGATTTTTTTTCTTATTAAATTCTTCCATCTTTTCCACCTGACCAATCGAGCATAGTTGACGTAGACATCCTTTGAATCTCGAGGAAGATGACATGATTGGCTTGTGATATAGAGAATCAAGGAGGAATTCATTGCCATTGTTTTACGAGAAATATAATTTCGAAATTATTGAAAGGAAGGATTAAGACAAATCTGATTCTAGACGGTTAATAACTAGTGGTATAATGATTGGAGGTTGCTAAATAAATATATAATGTGAATTTGAAATGGATGATCTTGTAATCTCATCTATAATTAAATAAACACAATTTCCAGGATAATAGAATGAGATACTGTGATAATGGGAAACCATGACTATTATTGCATAGGGTCATTGATATGCTTAATTTCAAAATGTTATTATATTTATTTGAGTTGATAGATATAAACTTGCGAGGCTAAATTGAGAATACTTCCTTGAGAATATGATAATTGTTTCCAAAGTGTTGGTTTTCAATTCAAATAATTTGGAAAACTAGAATTGATAGGTATAACATTGCTTTGAGGTTGAATTTTAATCAGTTTGATATCTATCTGCGATAAGATTGAAATTTTGCTTAGAAGATATTTTGATGACAACAAATAGGATTTCTTGAAATATGAACAAGGAATATATGTTAACCTATTTTTGGATATGAACATTATGAGAATTTTGGTTAGTTTGAATTTTGTTTTGTTAGACATGTGTGACTGAAAGGTCAAGGAATCGTGGCACTTATGGGTAAAGATAATATGTTGTCAATTAAAGTTTAAAATTTAGAAGATTATGATGGTGGATTTTTTTTTTAATTTGAATTATCTTGGAGGATTTAAATCCTTATGAAATTTACATTTTGAGGCTAACTACCAATACGGTGATGGTTTGAATTTGAAAGACGGTAATTATTATTTTATTGAATTTGAACAGTTTTGGGTCTGATTTAAAGTTAATGATAGAAATTATGGAAAGTTTTAAAGTATTCGTGAGGTTAAAATTTTATAAAGTTGATGGAAAATTTGGAATCTTGAGTAAGATGACAAGGATTAGTCTTTTAGGTTGTTATGGGATACTTTCCTTGACTATGTTGTTGGTCTTATTTTTCTAGCTATCTAAATTCTGCTCTTATCATGAGAACTTTCTAGGACATGACCTAGATTCTAACCATACCTACTCAATTTTTTCATTTTGATCCTTCTTTGGTCAAATACCTTGATCGATATTTTCTTTTAAGAAAGTTTGCTATCCTCAATTACTTTCATCTTATCGATCAATACCCTTCTTATCAATTTTTTCTTCTTCCACTACATTTCCTTCTAACCTATCAAGCCTATCTATTCCTTAAATTTGGGGACGAATTTATTTCTACGGTGGGTAGATGCAACCCCTTTTCTAGGATTTTCAAAATTATTATTTTTATTTCTTTTATTTATTTGTGTTCAAAAGAAATTTCTCGTCAGAACTTTGGGAAAGATATTGTTTGATTAATTTGTATCTCAAAACTAATTTAAAAGTTTATGATACCATTTGGATTTGAAAATATTCATTCTCGAAATCCAGTATTTTGTATTACAAAAGATATTAACTTTTGGACATTCAAAAATTTATTGGCTTCGAAAAGGAGTTTTAAAAGTCATAAAATATTTTATATAATTTTAGGATTAATAAAAAATATTTTAAATTATTCGATGATGTCGAATATTATATAGTAATTATCAATTTTTGATTTGATTTGAATACGTGGTCCAAATTAGTTTGATAAATATTAAATATTATTTTAAAACTATTACGTTGATCATTTAATTAAAATAGATTCAAACGGTGTTTTAAAATAAGTTTTGGACTTATAAAATGAACTTACATTATTTGATAAATTCGAATGTTATTCTACATCATTGTGATAATCAAGTATTTAATTTCGGATTTGAATGTATGTGATTTAAATTATTTTGATAAGTATTAAATATTTTCTTAAAAATATTATGTTGATAATTTGATTGATATAGATATATACTCATTTGATTTGAGTTACTTGTTATTGTCACGCCCCGATTCGGGAAATCGTTCGTTCTTGCTAGATTTCATCCGAATCATCGTCCTCGCTGGGGCGTGATGCCGCATGAGCCTGAAATTGTGCTCGTGCAAGGTAAGATAACAGGTTCGCGTAAGTTTATCTGAAATTGATAACATAAGCAGGAGAAGAAAACAGAATATACAATAAGAATCTCTTTTATTAATAATGAACTGAGATTACAAGATTTTGAATAGCCCAACTGAGTATGCCAACTGGTTACAACGCTCATGATCTCTCTGGCTCACAAAAGATTTCATTGTTCCATACAGTATGTCTCTTTATAGCCTACAAGTAGTCTTCGGTCGAACATCTTCATGTTCCAAGTCCGAACGTCAACGCGGTAGCTCGCCTCAAAACGCTAAGGACTCCATGCCTCGGCGCGTCCAAGCCAAGCCAAGCCCCGAGCCGAACATATCTTGAACCTGCAAGCAACTAGTGGGGGATTAGTGCTTTCGTCCTCGCTGCACTAATCAAGACCCACTCGCACCCAAACCAACACTAAGTAAATTTAGTGAAGCATGCATCTTTATTTGGTGATCTTTTTATTTAGCCTTAGGATCAGTTTCATGGTAATATTCAAGTAGTTATCGATTACAACTGATTCATAATTGTGTCCAGTACTGTGTCCCTGCAACAGATACAGTTAGACATAATATGAACAAAAACATAGTGATCGTGCCCGTCTTCGTCTCATTTTGCCTAGCCTGCAATCGTTAGAAATCTGCATAACCAATCATAAAATCATGCAGCCAACTAAGCAAACAAAACGTAAGCATAAGGGTGGTAGGCTCTACGCCTGCGCCCAATGCTAGTCTTAGCCTACCGGTCCTATCTATATGAAGGTCACAACGTTCTGCACCGTAATGGACTGGCATCTTAACTTGTAAGCCGTCGATCGCTTTGGCACGGGTTGCTATCCCACTACTAAAAGGATCCCAAATTTACCGGTATTGTGGCTTATCACATCAATAGGAGGGTGAAACCCGTCTGAATGAGATGTACCACTAATACCCCTTAATTCTCTCCGCGGTTGAACGGTCCAGGCGCCCCTACGATCCTACGTTCGAGGGAAGTACGCCCATGCACGGGCCATACATCCAAGTCTATTGACCATATGCAACGCGTCCTGAGTTTCATACAACCAAACAAGTTCACCTATCCCTATTCTATTGGCACGATGCCCCGACTCAATATTCCTCAACTTATCGACTCGAAGGTCCCAACCATCCCGAGGGCACCGTGCCACATTCGACAGTTCTGTCATAACATTCGTGGCATAACTGTTCTCTTCGTAACAAAGCCATCTTTTATGAGTCCCGTGCACCTACGTACACTTTGACACATATATCCTTTTTTTCGAGTTATGCATTCGATGCATGCCTCGATACCGTATTTCCATGTTCTAAGCCTTAGTGTTCAATGTTCTTCTGAGTCGTGCACTTGATGCACATTTTGATATTGTCTTTCAGTGTTCTAGCATCAATGTCCTATTGCGACTCGTTCACTTGATGCACGTCGTCTCAATTGTTCAATGTTCTATTTTAATGTTCGACACACACTAAGACCTTTACTCGATTCGATCCATGCTCGTTAACTTGATAGCAACTTACGTATACAAGGTTACACTTTATTAGGCATGAAGGATTAGGGGAGAAGAGTCATGAACCCGTCTACCTTAAGCCAATACGCCTTGTCATCTCGTCGAGCTGATGCGGCTCGATTCCATAACTTTGTTACAAGCCTAACTCTCATGACTTAGCCATTCCGTTAACTATTTGACTGATTTGGCCTACCGTTCCCATGCCTTAGTTCGTTGCAAGGCAACGATTTGGTTTTGCGGACACCATTACAAATAAGGCAAAAAGTCGACCTCTTATGATTCAACGTAAAAGTGTAGCTTGCACATGAATTCAACTAAAATCAGCACTTACTCAAATGGGACTTATCCTTTGCATCGTTTCGATTTATAGATTCGAATCGACTTCAGGCTTTCTTTTGGGCTAACGTAACTCTTGCATCGATACTTCATCGGATCAACGAAACTCTTCGAGGCAACGACTTATCGTAATGCACCGTACGAAGGGGGATATTACATAATATACCGCTCAAAACAAGGTTCGTCCTCGAACCGAAACCAATACTAAATCCAAGTGTTCCTCTAGATCGTTTCACGATCTCGTGCCACTATCGTTTGAATCATACAATTTAGTTTGGATCATACACATATTTTAGATGTCCCACCAATATATGTATTTCAGCCATATTTAGTTGTAGGCTACGGCAGGGACCATGAGAAAAAATTAGGGTTAGGCCTCCTAACGAATCTGGATATCCCGTGTTCAGCCCGAACACACAATCCAGGCCCATTAACAATAGCTCGATCCACTAATGAGCTATTGTTGCACTACCTTCCTAATCCTAAATTATATTTGTGGGCTCCTTTTATTATATGCTCGTTTGGCTCCCCATGTTAAGATATCGTATGTCCGTAGATCAAATTAAGTTACTGACAACTATATGGATTCGACATCTTTTATCCTTAAGTAGTACCATTCAACTTTATTTGTCATGTCGAATGTAATTCACCTGCAGGGCTTACATGACAATCCTTATGAGCTCCTTAAGGGGACATCATCAATCCGATGTATTGGGACATGGATTCCATTTATAATCAACAGCCCATCATACATACAATGTTATTAGCCAATTGATAGAGGTTGTTGATTCAAAATGAATCTCACTCTCTCATGAGTTAAAGCAATGCACACTGCATATACATGTCTGTTATTATATCCGAATTAAGAGCACAATCATCCATAATAACAGAGGTGTTTGTTCTCTTATGTAGTCAGTACAAAGAGAACAACCTCAAGTGGTCCTGTTCAATACATACAAAGTGTACTAGTGTAAACCTATAGTCAAGATAGACTAATACCAGATTAGACTACAACCTTTCCAATAGATTGTCCAAGTCCATCTAGGTTGTGAACTATTTATATACTCCATAGGGAACTGATAATATGATCTTCTGTGTGACACCACACACCATATTATCTACAATATAGAATGTCAGACATTTGCATTAACACTTGCAACAAATACAATATGCAAACATTTGCCCATATGATTCTCATTCAAAATTTAAGAAAATAAGGTTACTACAAAAGTGATGCTTTTAGTATATAACCTAACACTAGGTACTTCTCAAACCTTCTAATTAACTAGCTAAACTAAACCTTCCATTGGAGTCCCCTATGCTAGAGGCTCACACACATCAACTTTTGGTGCAACTTGTCCACACAACCCAACCTATTAAGAATACTTGAACATAGAGCAATCTATTATCCCACTATTATGTAGAGCAACCATTCATAATGAGCTAGATCTATAACTAGACAACATCCAATACAGAAGTGTCATGAACACTTAGAAAATAATACCATTGATTCTTAGAACCAAGTTCATCTGTATTTGAAATAACAGTCACCTCTTCTTCCCATTGCAACTCAGGACCAGAAAAATGTGGGTATCTACTCAACAAACATAGAAGAACATTTATACACAAAAATCTTAGCAAATAAATATAGCATTTAACTTAGCACCAAAGGACTAATTCCTCAAATAGACTCAGCCAGTTCAACTTCCCCTTGATCCTGCCATGGTTGACTCTTATCCAGACACGCCACACATCTGGACACGACTCCAACACTCGGACACGCCTATACGAACATTGCTACGACCAACACAACCATGCTACAGCCTCGACCTTTCCTGGCCAACACCCCGGACTCAAGAATTGTAGAAAATATTCAAATAAACAATAAGACGATGGCACAATACCTGAAGAGCAGAAATTGATCGAAAACCTCTCGCTGAGTCGGATACGATCCGTGAATTTAGTTACACTAGAGAGCTCCTCTGCAGTACCTTGCCAAACAGATCCCAGGTACAAAAGACAAATAGTGCATCAGTCAATTTGGATTTCATTCTCAGAATTCAGAAGACCCAAGGTTACGAGAATGGATCCTAAACTTACAATGAACAGATCTCGACGAATTTGTGAAATTCAAATACTCATTGATCCAATCGAACTTCCTGATCAAGAATCCAAACAGCAACACACTAAACACCAGAAAGTGGTACAACCATTATTAAAATAGAATCAAAATATAGAATCACTCACCGAATTTCAAGGGTCGACGAAATTGCAATCGTTGCTCCGATCTGTCGAATGACCACAAATACGAAGGAACTAGTCCGAGACAGAAATGTTTAGTCATCTCTTGATCTTCGACAAGAATTGCCGTGGGGAGCTCGACGCCAAGAACAAAGATTACTTAGATTGAAAAGAAAAATCTATGATTCAAATAGATCGAAAACAATAATTCGACTCACCGATCATTGACTTCCAGGCGGTAGAGGCTCGATCCCGCGGAGAGAAACGCTGCATCGCCGGAGTGGATCGGTTGATCGCTGCCATAAGAACCCGCCGGTGGAGAAGAACGTCGCTGACGCTCGAGGGATATGTCGCCGCATGGTAGTCGCTCTCCGTTGGCTCGCCCGGAGCAATCCAGTCACCGCTAGTTGTTCAACATCGGGGAGAAGATCAGCACACCGCCACCACCACCAGAAGAGGAACGTTAAAGTAACTCGGTCAGATCTCGTCGTCGAGGAAGTCGATTCGTCCGTCAGTGCCGTTGAGGAAGTCAATCACCTAACCATAGTGTAGAAGATGCCTGGTCGCCGTCCACCAAGGTGATGAAATTAGGGTTAGGGTTCATAGAAAATTGAGGGGAAAAGGAAATGGGAATTTGGGAATTTTTTTGGGAAAGAAGGACTCGTGACAGAGAGGAGCTCGGTTCTTCAATAATGAGAGTGAGCCCATTCTCTCACTTCACAGGCTTTATAATGAAAGAAGATTTTTGGTTTATTAACACTTAAGTCCCTCCACTAACAGATATTTACAAGAGTTCTAAAAATTCGGTTTAAAGAGTTTGTTAAATTTGTTAGAGGTTGTTAGCCAAGTGGGGACTATGTTAGTTAGTTACCAACCAACTAGCGGTTCATCAACCATGCCAATTAATTTAAATTCCCCAAATTAATTCATAAATAAAAATTAAAACCAGTTATTCTTCCAAAATTAATTTAGGAGAAAATTCTAAATTTTCCATAAAATTGAAAGAGAGGGGTTACAGATGGGATATCCATGTACAACATCGTACAACCTCTTAGGCATTAGTTTTAAAAGAATTTAATCTCAGGGTCAGTGTTCCATAATAGTTACCTAAGTCCAGCTTGTTCCTACCTATTGAATCGGCTTCTTGGAATCTCCAGTTAGACTCGGTTGGGTTACCACTGCTGGTGACAAACTTATGGACTTAATCCCATCCCCATCGATGATTCTAGGACTAATGTCCTAGACAAACCCTTCGTGAAGTGATCTGTAAGATTCTTTTCTGACTTTATATAGTCAAGAACGACATATTTGCCTAATAGGCTCTTTATTGACTTGAAGCGCAGCTGCAAGTGCCTGTTCATCTTAGCATTCATAGAATCATGCTTTAGTAGTTCAGTAACATATTTATTATCACAATTGATAGAAATTGTAGGAACATGAATATGAGAAACAGGATATGCATAATCAGATTTCTTAGTCATTCAGCTTTTGTACAAGTAGTGTATGAAGCTATCATTTTATAGTCCATTGTACTCCTAGTTATGATAGTTTGTTTACACGAACCTCAGGAGATTGCAGCTCCTCCTAGGGTAAACACATATCCAGTAGTAGATTTCACATCATGTGAATTAGTTACCCAGTTTGCATTTGGATATCCTTCTATGACATCGGGGTGTCCAGTTTAATAATGTTTATAATCTAGAGTACCCCTAAGATATCTAAATACTCTTTCTAACGCGGACCAGACCGGTTTGGCTTACCAGAATATCTACTCAGTATCCCAATAGAAAAGCAATGTCATATATGGTTCTATTTGTTATATATATACATTAGAAAACCTATCATCTGTGAATATCTATGTTATTCAATAGATGATCATTCATTCTGCTTGAGAACAACATTATTGTCGTAAGGAGTACGAGAAGCTTTTTTGTCAAAAAATTCAAACTTCTTTAGCATTTTCTCGATCGAGTGTGCTACGGATAGAGTATATCCCTCTTTGCATTTGGACACTTGTATTCCTAGGATCAAGTTGGCTTCGTCCAGATCTTTCATATCAAACTGGTTAGATAAATAATTCTTAGTATTATTTATCAGCTCCAGTGAGTATCCTAAAATAAGGATATTATCAACATACAAACATAAGATGACACAACTTCCATTTGTACAACAACCACCACGGTCACTACCTCAGTAGTGAATTTTGTAGAATATGGTGAGTTTTTATAAATTTTATCCCTTTAGCGACTAGATTAATAACAATGAAATAACGACAGAATACTGAAACGTGGCGACAAAAAATATGTTTGCGGTCCGAAGCTAAAAGGATGAAGTGTATGATCAGAAAATATATCATAAACAACACTCCATCACTATTTTTGTCGCTCATTGGTTGCTAGCTACATCGCAAATTTGTCACTAGATCGTCACGGTAACGTTGCCATGTTGCTATAGTAAGCTCATAAAGGAAGTCACCTATCCATTGCCCTTCACTATCGTCACCAATTTGGTTGGTCGATGGATTTTGTCAAAATATTTATCAATGGATTATTCCATAGCTATTAGTTGTTTTCTTCTTCTTTGTGTAATGTCATTTTTGTAGCATCATAAATCTGAAGGATTAGACCGAGAGGTAACCTACCAACACACACTAAGGCCTCGTTTGGTTCGCGGAATCTCCCGGTTGGGAAAGGAAAGTGATTACTTTCCTATGTTTGGGTGCCCAAGGAATTGAGGAGGAAAGGAAAGTGATTCCCAATGGAAGAAAAATTAGGGGGAAAAGTGATTCCATCCATCCAAGGAAGGAATCACTTTCCCATATTGAAGTATTCACTTTCCTTTCCAAATTCCTTGGCATTGCCAAACATTGGAAAGGAAAATCAATAGGAATTAAAGTTTTCCAAAGGAAAGGAAATGACAAGGAATTGATTTCCTTTCCCTTCCATTCCGCGAACCAAACGAGGCCTAAGGTCTCATTTGGTTCACGGAAAGGAAATCAATTCCCACGTATTTTTCATGGGAATGGAAAAGTAGAATTTCTATCCAATTTTCTTTCCTATGTTTAGTTGGTGTAGAAAAGGAAAGAAAAAATATATCATTGTTCCAATAATATCCAATGTCAACATAATTATAATGAAGAGTTAATTGGTAAAATAGGTAATAAATCAAGGCTACTTTTGTCATAATGTTTGGTAATTAATGTTGGGAAAGGAGGAGGAAAATGAATCTCATGGGTCATGAGAGGAACCATTTTCCCTCCTATTTTCTCCCATGTCAGAAAAGTGTTTCCCAAACTTGTGGCTACCAAACAAAGAAAAGGAACAAGTTTCCTTTCCGTGAACCAAACGAGGCCTAAGCATGCATGCGCTGTCAGGGCCGGCCCTGAGGAATTGGGGGTCCGAGACAAATTTTTCTAAATGGGCTACATACATAACGTAAAAAAAGTATAAATAAAATAAAAAGTTGTTGTAGTCAAGATTTGAACCAAGGACCTCTCAAATACAAGTCTAGCATTGTAACCAATACACTACAATACTTTTTTGTTAAAAAAAATGCACATGATGCATACTAGTTCTATTATAGACAGTTCCATATTGGTGCCCCCTTTTGTCAAGGGGCCCTGGGCCATCGTCCAGCCTGCCCTGGGCCAGGGCCGCCCCTGTGCGCTGTGATCCTGACATCCAATTTGAAGCAGGAGGCAGCCTGGACAGCCCAGACGACAGTCCAGGGCCCCCCCAAAAAAAGGATACACTAACATGGATCTATCTACAATATAAGTTATATATCATGTGATATTCCTAACCAAAAATAATTATTGTCTAGTGGTTATAATGTTAGGTTTCTACTTTAGAGGTTCTTACTTCAAATCTTGTTAGCAACAAAATTTTGTTATATTTATATTTTTTTATATATTATGTATGTGGGACTTATTTTGAAAGTTTTGTCATGGATCCACGTCAGCTCAAGGCCGGCCCTGAATTGAAGCATAATGGCAAACCAACCACTGGAACGACGTGGCAGAAGTGAGAATGGAGCAACGACATACATCAACGAAGCACCGTCTCCACAATGTATGAGCCAAGCAGAAAATTCAAGGTCACGTTACCTCCCACGAGTTTTCCTAACTCCCACAATCAGCAACTTGGTACCTCTCAGAAGTTTCTCTTGGATTTAGTATCCGTGTCTTTCGCTAGTAGCATAGCTATATAGGAAGACAAGAATATAATCGTACGCTTAATTTGTCTAAGTCTCGACTTCAATAAAGTATTGTGATGAATTCTATCGAGATTTGAATAATTCGATCAACTTGACGTAAAGAATGAGACCTTGTACTCTAGTAAGCCTACTCTAGGTCTGTCCACACATTAGGGATTGATCTTAGGTCATGGTGCATACTGGGCCGGTTAGCCCGGTGCCCGGCCCAGGCCCGGACCGGCCTGCGGTCAAATCGGCCCGTCCCGGCCCGTCCAAGGCCCGAACCGGCCCGCGGTCAAATCGGCCCGGCCCCCCACCCCCCAACGGGTCGGGTCGGCCCCCCCCCAGCCCGAGCCCGGCCCGGCCCGAAATTTTTTTTTTCTAACAGTTGTAGGCCCGGCTCGGTTGGACCGGCCCGAAGCCCGGCCCGGTTGGACCGGTCCAGCCGACCGTTGGCTGTTCAATTTTTTTTTCTGTCGACCGTTTGGGGGGTCTTTTACCAAAATGCCCCTCCCATATAGCCGTTTTTAAAACGTTGGGAGGGGCATTTTGGTCAATTTGGGCCCAAAATTACCAAAATAATCCTGAAAATTTTTTATAAATTGGCCAAAAATTCTATTTTTCAAACACAACTCATTCCAAATATTTCTCTATATTTCTCTACAGTGTTATACGGCTTTCCCTCCCCGGTGCTCTGGTGCTCTACGGCTTCCCGTTCTTCCTCTCAAACCCTTACTTTCTTCTAACAAAGTTTTACTTTATTTTATTTTATATATGGCTGGTGAAGGTTCAAACCCACCTGATCTTGCTGGACAGACTTACCAATTTTTTAATACTTTTTTTGACGGTACTCAAATTCCACCTAAGCAAGTAGCAACCAATCCGATTCCGGAGGGGTTCCAACCATCTCCTCCGGAAGTCGCTATTTCCACCCAACGTCCTGAAAAGAAAAAAAAAAGGGTCTAAGTATTAGGAATATTTTACTTTGATTTTTGAAACTAATCCTGATGGTTCGCTTGTTTTAGATGCCAAGGGTGAACCAATACCGTACAAGGCGCAATACAAAAATTGTTGCAACCAGTACACATGGAAGAAGGACGGTGGCACCGGGACCATATCCAGACATTACGACACTTGCTACGGGAAGGACACACTTCAAGCGTCCCAAACCCAAATAAGCTTTGGCACCACCGGTTCTTCAATGGGTAACTTTACTTACTCAGCTGCTCGGCATAAAACTGAATTAACTAAACATATTATTCGCGAAGAACTTCCTTTCACGACGGGTGAAAGCGAATCTTTACGAGATTATGCATCAATTTCTCTAAACCCCTCCTTTACTAGAGTGAGTAGACAACAAGCTCGAAATGAGGCTATTCGTCTCTTTAACGAGCGGAAAGCCGCTTTGAAAGCGGATTTTCAAAATGTTAGTAAGTTGTCTATTACTTCTGATATTTGGACTACTAAGTGGAGTTATGCTTATATTTGTATCACTGTGCACTCTATAGATGCACAATGGATGTTGCAAAAATGCATCATCTGTCTTAAAATTATAGAATGTCCACACACGGGCGCTGTAATTTCAAGTGATATTTCAAAACACGTGCGTGAATATGATATCCACCATAAAAAAAAATTTCTATCTCTTTGGATAATGCATCAAACAATACTGCTGCTATGTCTTCTTTGTCAGTAATTTTTTAGCCTATTTTAGAAGGTAGACTTTTGCATGTTAGGTGTGCTTGCCATATAATTAACTTAGTTGTTAAAGAATGTTTACAATTTTTTGATCCCCATTTAGACACTCTGCGACAATGCTTGTTCCACCTAAACTCGTCTCCAAGTAGACAGCAAAGTTTTGCATGCACGTGCGCACATTTTGGTATTACTTTTAGAAGATTTGTGAAGGATATACCAAATAGGTGGAACTTGAAAAACAGATGGCAACTCTAGAGGGGGGTGAATAGAGTTTATACCGATAATAGCCAATTAAAAATTAAACTCTTTCACAAGAAAAACTAATCAGAGTAAATGCGGAAATAAATAAGGAGCAAGAAAGCATACGCAAATACAGCCGATTTAACCTGGTTTTTCTCGTGGAGGACTAGTCTATGCCTGAGAACTCTAGCTTAGGATTAAATCCACTATTTGTGAAATAGTAGTTACATCCCGTGCCTTTTCTTCAGAAGAGCACGTCAACTTCTTACAAAGGATCGCAGTGGCGATGCTTGGAATTTTCCAAGCGATTTCTTGAACTCTTGCACAAGACTCCTAACTAAGAGATGCTGAGCACTCGAGACTTAGGAAGCTTGTGGCTAGTAGATGAAGAAGGGTATGACTTATATTGAGCTTTAGAGAGAAGAGAAGAGAAGATGGGATGAATTAAAATGAGAGAATTCTTGGCCTATTTATAGGGTATTGGCAGGCAGAAGTCGGCCAGAATTCTGGTAGGAATTTTCAAAAATTTGGCCGTTGGACAACTAGCAACCAGCCAACCCTAAAAATTAGGGTGCTGATTTTTAGGGGACAGAGTTCGGCCCGAACTCTGTGTGGAGGCAGAGTTCGGCCCGAACTCTGTCTCCAGAGCACAGAATGGGTCTTAAGGTCCAATGGGCTTATTTTTGGATATGGAGCTTTATGGATTTTTGATAGGTTATAGGTCAAGTCTCAAGAGCTCAGCACCACTCAGCTTACAACAGTCTAGACTCAATAAATATAAAAGTATAGACTTAAAAACGACTTGCATTTTGCAAAAATTGAGCTGTCGTCTGGCTTGAGCTGGATGTAGTCGTCGTGTGTCGTATTGAATTATTACAAGTATTATTTAGTCAATGTTATCAATATTTGGTTGACTGTGACTTTGTGTCAACAATCTCTCCCACATTGATAATTGACAAAATAATAATTGTATATTCAATATTCATACCTGGACACATGTAAAGACATAGCTCCCCCATAATTAGTGCCAGCTTAAGAATAGCTCCCCCGTAAACAATGCTGTGAATCTTGTTGGCCTGTTAATAACATTCTTCCAAAAGCATATATAGACAAAAAGAATATAGAATATACATATCTCCCCCTTTTGGCATTTAGCAATTTAAGATAAACGAGTAATAACTGGCAAACACACCAAAAGATATGAGAAGAAACTGCATATGAACTGATATAATGACCAAATGTCTCAAGAGTCATAAAGACATAAACTGATAGAACTACTAAAGTCTCAAAAGTCACAACCCATAATAAGTCTAATACAAACCAAGTACATAAAAGCAACTAAAAACAAAATGCATAAACCATAATCTATGATCCTCAGTAGCAGTAGCAGAGAGCAGTCCATATCCATCATCGAGTGCGTGAAGGCCCAGCGTCGTCCGATGGATCAGTAAAGGAGCGACGAGGGTCCACAAAGGCTCCATCTGGATCCAAGTAGCGAATGACCCAAGGGTCATCGATACGATAGCCCTCACGACCGGGATCTCGCTCCATAGGAATAGGCATTGAAGGATGACGAGACATGGAATACCGAATATCATGCAGCGAGTTGCTGATAGCACTCATCTGCAAGGTGATCAGATAATCCAGCTGAGTCCATCGATCGTCCTCCAAAGTGAAGCGATCTCAGAGCATGGTCTGAAGAGACTCGAGAGTGGCAGGAGGAGGAGGAGGATCCTGTCCAAGAGAAGGGGCATCTAGCTCATCATTAGAATGCTCAGACACTACTGGTGAGCCAATGGCCGCCTGAAGCCTCCTTGCCTTAGAGAGGAAGGCAGGGGCAGGTAAGAATGGACACTCATCAAGGGGTACATAAAACACACGAAAGATCATAAGAAGGTATAATGCATAAACCAAAGATCTTGGTTTCTTCCTACAGTTAATCATCCAATCCATCATTGTGCGTGAAAGATTAAAGGGAACATGGAAGTGGAGATGGTATAAGGCCGAGATTTCAAAATAAGTGACTTCATCGGTAGAACCCGCTTTGGGTAGAATGGTGTTGAAAATGATCCGATAAAGCTCATAGAAATAGGGATTGAGGAATTTAGCCAAAAGCTTACGAGGACGTGTGTTAGGGCTACACAAGTCATCCTTGAAGCTTTCAAGTGAAATCCCTTCGGGAAATTGAAATGATCTAGCTTCAACAAGCTTTTTCCAAGAATTAGGCTCTTGAAGCACAAGATATTCGGCCAATTCAAAATCGTCAAAGGAGATATCAATTCTCGCAACTCGTGAATAAATATGAATATCATCATGGGTTAAGTTGCAGTAGAACATTTGAATAGTACTACGATAAATGACCGAATTTGTGGTAACAAGTTCATCAAGGCAAAGGTCATGAAATAGTGCATCATATTGTGAGAATATAGTAAAGTTGATGGGATATCCCGCAAACATCGGACGTGTCCGAAAATCACTAAACCAATCATTTGAGGCGTCTAATGATACAAAAATTCGGTCGTCAAAAGTGTTTGGATCATGTGGACGTGGAGGATTGAACAACAGATAGATTTGTTGTTCAATGGCCGGTGCAACGGGTGGTGCAACGGGCGGTTCACCGGAAGGAGGAGCATTCGACGAGGATGCGCCCTCGGTCCGAAGTCTCTTTCTGCGGTTGAACAAACGAGGAGCCATAATAAAATAGATAATAAAAGAAATTGAGATATAGAAGAGTGTGGAATTATACCTCAAACTAGTGATGAACAATGTAGGAGAATTAAAAAAGAAGCCTTCTCCTTGAGTTTGGGAAAGAATGGAGCTCTAGAAAGGAGAAATTAGGGTTAGGGTTTTGAGAGAATTGAGTTGGAGAAGTGAAAAAAAGGTGGTAATGAGGAAGGAGAGGGAAGAGAAACCAAAAAAATGGTGAGGGTTTCTCTTGGTCGGAGCAAATAATAGCCATTGGATCTAACATTTGATCAATGGCTGAGACTGTTCCCGGTTCTGGAACGATCAGGCCGAATTCGGCCCGAACTCTGGTAAGGGCAGAGTTCGGCCCGAATTTTGAATCCTGGTCACAGAACAGGAATCAGGCAGAAAATAAAAATGAATGGTTAGGTAAGAAAGACCAATATAAGACAAGAGTATAAATACAAGAAAAGATCCAATAAGTAAACAAATGAATAACGGATAGTGAGTTCGAAGCAGCAATATGAAGTTGAAAAATAGTATTTCAATATGTGATAAATAAAAATGTGTAGGTCCTAAAAAATCAAGTTGCATCAATCAACAAAGTCAAATAATCAAGATATACATTATTTTGATGAGTTACGCAGACAACAGATTGCGCAGCAATCAAATTGCGCATGTTGGTTTGCGCACGTTCTCAACTGCGCAGGCTGACGTGGCAGAAGTCATCATTACCTGAATCAAATCAAATCTTTCTGACAGCTGACAGCACGGATAACGAGGAGACTGTTCGTTTATTGTGCCGCACAGTACTCGAGGGCGGCTGACAGTTGGCAGCACAATCCATGATGGCGCAAACCATTCCTGCGCAGTCTGAGTCTGCGTAAACCATTTCTGCGCAGTCTGAGTCTGCGCAAACCAAAGTCTGCGCAGTTCAGATTGCGCATTCTACCAACATAACTGATAAAGTACATGTGGCATTCATGCCATCAATTGTTCATTATGTGGCAACTGTCTATGCACGATCATGCGCATTTCAATCAAATGATGCCATGTGTCACAAATAGTTGGCCCACAATCCAATAACTGTCTGTGCAGCCTAATGCTGTGCAAACCAATTGTTGCGCAAATCATCTTGCGCAGTCCAGAATAACTGAAAGTTAGTTATTTCCAGAACTCTATAAATAGAGTTTCAAGTCTTCATTTCAAGGGGATCAAGAGTTCAGAGATCAGAGATCATAAATCAGAGAGTCCAGGAGTTCTTGCCTAAGTGCTGCTGCATTCTTTCGAGGCTTTTGCCTTCAACTTCTGAGGCTTTTGCCTTCAGTTTCCAGAGTTATCTTCAACTTCAAAGGCTTCGTCTTCAAAGTTCACATCGTCCAAGGGATAAAGCAATCGTCATCTAGATTGGATTCCTATAGTTATAATTTTCCCAGAATTCTTGTAATCTTTATTACACAGTTTGTATCAATAAAGTTTCATACTTTTGTTTTTGTAAACAAAATGGCGACTCTGCTGGGGACAACTTTCTCCTCCAACGAGGAAGTAGCAACTCAATGTGACGTAGCGTCTATCGGGAAGACGCAGAAAACGCTGGTTGTTAAAGTCAACCAGACAGCCTACGAGGCGATGCTCAACTCCAAGACCACTCCCCGTACTGCAGCCACTTCTGCCAAGAGCAAAGTGCGCTCAGTATGGGTCTCCAAGACTGCTGCACAATCTGGCAGTTTTGCCGTCAAAGATGCTGCACACTCTGCTGCACAATCTGCTAGCCAGACTGTTGCACAAACTGCTGTGCCAACTACTGCACAGTCTGTCTCAACAACTGCTGCACAATCTGTTGTAGTCAATACTGTGCAGTCTGTTGCAACTGTTGCACAGGCTACTTCATATGCTGCCTTGTCAAAATACAAGACTCCTATGACTCTGGCACAATTGGCAGTAGCTTTTCCTGTGCAAACTAATACTCCAGTAACTAAAGTGCCTCCCAAGCACTCTAAAGCAAGGACTCCTGATGCACAAACCACAGCTTCTGTGGCCAGAACTTCTGCGCAAAGTAATCCTGCGCAATCCAAGAGTGACAGCCCTTTGGCTAAACTCTCGTCTTCTCATAACAAAGGGAAAACCTCTGTTCCTCCCCTTAAACACTCTGCTGTTCCAGCACAATCTACTGGGGGTAGTCCTTTGGCTATTCCTCTTCCTCCTCAAAATAAAGGAAAAGGCCCGTTGGTCTTTTCTCAGACTTTCTTGTCTCATGACTTGGAAGACAACAGAGGGAAACGCTCTTTAGCTATCCCTTCTTCTCAAAATAAAGGAAAAGGCCCTTTGGTCTTTTCTCAGTCTTCCTCGGTCTTTACTGAAGAAGATCAAATTGAACGTGTTTCGGCACCTGTCAGTACAAGAACTCCTACAAACAAGGATTCTTCTTTCCTTCATGACAAGGGAACTTGTACTGATCAAAGAGGTATTCTGCCTACCCCAGTAGCAGAATTCCAAGACCTTCCAACTTTCAAAATATCCCGTTCTAAACAGGGAAAACTGTTGGTGTCTCAAACAGAAACCCCTGGGGGTGAATTTGTAGACCTAAGAACATATCTTAACAGGCCAACTTCGGCAAAACGTAAGCAACCTATGCCGAAGGTCAAGCCTCAAAGACAAACCTCCAGGAACAAAAATCCTGATACCTATGCCAATGAGGTGAGCACTTCCTTATACACACAGGGGACAAAACATTTAAAGAATCGGAACCATGTTCCGAATGTTGTTAAAGAACATATTCCTCGAACCTTTCCTCGTCCTGGCATAGTTTTTGATCTCCGAGAACATCTCAGGCAAAAACGGGATAATGCCTCAACTCCTTCAGTTCAATCATCTGATCATCATTGCAATCATAAAGTCATCATCCAATGTTGCTGTCAAACAATAAAACAATCTGTCTTTGATCGTTTGACTTGAACCGATGTCAGAAGATGAAGAAGTGTTGTACGCTTCTGTTAACATGACTTCTCGAGACGCTGGGGGTAGAAGGTGCTCTAAGCACGGCAAACCTCGCAAACCAAGTCAACGGTATCTGGATATACTTCAAGAATCTTCTGAGGGAGTATTCCAACATACCCGTTCCCGAAGCCGAGATACAATCGGTCAAAGGAATCTTCCTCAAGATCCTTCTGGTCATTTTCCTTTTTCTCAGTCTGGAGATGACTCTTTCTCTGACTATGATGCATACAGCAAAAGTTCTGAACAGACAGTGTCTTCCACTGTACCAAAAGAAGTGACATCTTATGTTGTCATCGATGATCAAGATGCTTCAACGTCTGCAAATCAAGAACAGCGAATCGCTACACTTGAAGACAAGCTAAAGACCATGGCTGAAATGGTCGCTAGTATGCATTCTATCATTGTGGCCCAACATGCCACACCACCAACTATACCTATCGCAAGTCCGGAGATCATAGCATCTTCAGTACCTGTCAATGCTGGGTTGGGAGTAATGCTTTCTCAAATGTCTCATGTACAAGTACAAGTTCAAACTATACCTAGTCAGTCAGCTGGGGGTAGTGCTTACAATGCTGTTCCTCCTCCTACTACTCTGACTCCGTCGACTCCTTCTTCATCATCTGAAGACACCAATGAAGCTGTCAAACTCTTGCGAACTCAGTTCGAAGCCTTCAAAGAGAAGGACAATTTACAAAGGTTGGGAATCAAGCAGCCATACCCAGTTGAATGGAAGGAAGTTCCATTTCCTCCCAAATACAAGATCCCAACAATCTCTCTTTTCGACGGCAGTACCTCACCAAGCCAGTTCATCAATCACTTCGAGGTAATGACTGTTCAACTCCAACCAAATGACGCTCTTCTTACCAGGGTGTTCGTCGGTTGTTTAGCCGGTGTAGCATACGACTGGTATAAAAGTCTGCCCGATGGTTGTATTACTTCTTTTTCAGGACTTAAGCAGATCTTTCTGAAAAGATTCTATGAGGGATTCAATGACATGACTATGTCTGCCCTCAATAAAATCCAACAGAAACATAATGAAACTGCTGAGAGTTTCATCGAACGTTTCCGTCGAAAAGCCTTGAAGATGCCTCCAGGGACTCCTGCTGCTGTTACCATAGACACTTGCAAGGCAAATCTTTTGCCTATCATCAGTATGTGGACAGGCTCAACTCAGTTCCAAGACTGGCCATCCTTTATCGTCAACGCCAAAGCAGCTGAAGTGAGTGCTGAAAAGTTCAAATAGCTGGGGGTACAGATGTCTAACCCAGATCGGGACGAACATCAATCATCGGGTGGCGGTAATCGTCAGAACAACCGCAAGAACAAGGAAACTCTGAACATTAACCTAAAAAGCAAAGAGTCCTTGGCTGTCAATGTAGCTCCGCCTACATCTACTTCTACTCCTACTGCAACTCAACCGAGGGAACCTCGTCCTAAGGTAGAGTATTCGTTTGATGAAAATGACACAGCAAGCATCTTCGATTGCTTACTCAAAAGCAATAAGATCCAGCTTCCAGACCCAAAGAAACCTGATAAAGTCGGTAAGACCGATCATCCTAAGTATTGTGTCTACCACCGATTCATTGGACATCCTACTCGAGCATGTTATGTGCCCAAGGGTAAGATTCAAGAGCTTGTCAATGCTGGAGTTGTTACTCTGCAGCAAGATGAGAAGACTGTCACTGCCAATATGGTTTCAGTCCAGTTCGGTAACTTTCCCCCGCAGATGATACAGCATGGTGTCATTCCTATTCCGAAGGCTACTCTCGAGATTGAAAATCTTCCTTCTCCACCAAACGAAGGTCTCGTTCCTTTGTCTCTTGACAATGGCGAGGTTATGTGGATCCATCCCGATCTTACTTCAGAGTTCGAGGATTCTTCTTCTTCCAAGAAGAAAGGTCGCTCTAAAAACAAGACCAAGATCTGCAACATGGTGTCTTTTGACCCCATAATTGATGAAGAAATTCTGTTAGGCACCAGATCAGGGAAAACTTATCTGAAAGATTACTCTAAATCTCAAGAGAATCCTGCCTCTTCTTCTGAACCTGTCCCAGCACAACCTGCTGCTATTGAAGAAATTCCTTCTACATCTTCACCAGTTGTGGTTCCTATTCCTCCCAAACCAGTGGCTGCTGATAAAGGCAAACAACAAGTCCGCTTTGATAAACCCTTGAAGAAATCATCCCCTACAGGACTTGAGAAGCCTTACAACTTTGATATATTGGCTCAACTAGCTAATAACCCAGCAAGGCTATCTATCTTTGAGCTCTTGCGTCTTTCCAGAGAGACGCGAGAAACTTTAAGTGAAGCTCTTATGCAAGCTGAGACTTTATGCAAGCTGAGACTTTTTTAGCCTTTCTCAAGAAGCCGGAAGCAGAACCAGTCTCTTGTCTACATTGTCATAGTATTATGGAGTTGATTTCGAACATTACTTTCACACAAGATGACATGCTGATGGAGGACAATAGGCATGATCGTCCTCTCTACTATACAGGATATGTTGATTCGATAAAAGTCGATCGTATCCTGATAAATCCAGGATCTGCTCTCACCATCATACCGAAAACAATGCTCGATGCTCTGAAAATTCCTGTACATAGTCTCTCCACCACAATCACCACCATCCTTGGATTCAATCAGGAAAGGAGTGAACCTTTGGGCAAGATTCGCTTAAAACTCCAAATAGGCAATCTTCGCACAAAAGTTACCTTCTATATCATTGACAATCATGGTTGTTCTTATAATGCTCTATTGGGGAGACCATTCTTACATGAGCATAATATTGTTCCATCAACCCTTCATCAATGTTTCAAATATATTGATGATAAGGGAGAGGTCCATGAGGAAGTTGCGGATCTTTATCCTTTCAAAGGCGTTGAAGCATACTGCAACGACGCTCGGATGTACAAGGATGAATTCATGAAGATTGTGTTAGCCTTAGATACTGAAGAAGAACAAGAAGCAATGCCCAAAGACACTCTTATCATACCTGTCAAAGGGCGAGTTTCACATCCTCAGTCTTCTAAACCACTGGCTATTCACTTGCCAATTCAAAAGAAATCAGTTGATGCTGATCAAGATCAAAGGGAGCTCACCTCTTCTGAGCCACTTGTTATCGACCTACGTCGTAACAAGGACAAAAAGCAGCTCACTCCTTCTGAGCCACTTGTTGTTGATCTCACTCGCAACAAGGAAAAAAAGGAGCTCACCTCCTCTGAGCCACTTGTTATCGACCTCCGTCGTGACAAGCCTCCCCCATGTTCTTCTTCTCCCCCTCTTGTAATTAATCTGACCAAGCCTGCTAAGGCTAAAGGTCCTGTTGTAAATACTGATGTACAAATCAATGAAAAAGCACCTACTTTCCAGTATACTGATGTTATTTATTATACTAAATGCTATTTGGATATTTTAGATAGCTTCCAATCAATTACAATAGGAGTTGTACAATCTCTTCAGACAGAAGTCTCACCTGAAGATCCAGATGATTCTTACCGTATTCACCCTTCTCGAAAGAAAGGTGAAAGTCCAATACTTTAGTATAAAGGACCAGAAAAACAATTCAGCTATACGGATGATAGCAAACTTAACGATACGGGACGTCTCCAGTTCTATCGTTATAGTCAACAATCAAAAGACATCATCCGAAAAATGGGCTATGACTTCAAAAGTGGCCTCAATTACGGTAAAGGTAGACGAACTCCTATCCGCACGACTGTTCCGGAAGGAAAGTCGGAAATGTACTACAGCAGGACTAAGAAAGGTCTCGGATATACTTCTCCTCCACTGTTATCCCCAGCAGTCTCTAACTCAGACAGTGAAGAATGCTCTAATTCATCTGATTCTAGATCTTAGGATTCTGATACTAGCATTGGTGAAGTTCACAGGCTGATCGTATCATCTAACATGGTCTCCGCTGAACTACCAGAAGGCTATGATGAAGACGTTGAAGAAAATCCTGAAACAGATCCTTGGGCTCAACATATGGATAACCAATGGGTATTTTGCTTTGAACAACGTGAACCTCCTACTGAAGATCAATTAGTTCAAGTTGACGTAGGGGAAAGCGAGTCGCCTCGTCCAATCTTCATCAGCAAGAATCTTCCAGAAGCAGACAAACAAGAGTTGATTCTTCTTATTAAAGAATACATCGACATCTTTGCCTGGAGTTATGAAGACATGCCAGGTTTAGATCCCAAGATTGCTATACACAAACTGAATATTTTGCCTAATGCAAAACCAGTTAAGCAGCAACAACGGCGTTTTAAACCAGAAATGATGGATACAATCGATGATGAAGTCAAGAAGCTCATTGCTTGTGGTTTTATTCGAGAAGAGCAGCATCCTGACTGGGTGGCCAACGTCGTTCCAGTTCTAAAGAAAACCGGCAAAGTTCGAGTCTGTATCGACTTCCGGAATCTTAATGAAGCATGTCTAAAAGATGAATTTCCTCTCCCTATCACGGATGTCATGATTGACAATACCTGTGGGTTCGAGCGAATATCTTTCATGGATGGATTCTCTGGGTATAATCAGATCAAGATGAATCCTGAAGATGAAAAGCATACCTCTTTTCGTACTCCTCGTGGTGTCTATTGCTATACAGTGATGCCATTTGGTCTCAAGAATGCTGGTGCAACCTACCAACGGGCTATGAGTACCATATTTAGAGAACATCTTTGCAAGACAGTCGAATGCTATGTTGACGATATCGCCGTCAAAAATCGTCTAAAAGAAGATCATATCCAAGATCTGAGAACAATCTTCAATCTCATGCGTCAACATCAGCTCAAGATGAATCCTACCAAGTCATTCTTGGGTGTCTCTAGTGGCAAATTTTTCGGCTTCGTCATTACCTCTAAGGGTATACACATGGATCCCGAGAAGATCAAAGTCATCCAAGAGATGCGTCCTCCACGCAACCTAAAAGAGCTACAAGGATTCCAAGGCCGACTTGCGTACATCAGGCGATTCATTTCAAACTTGTCTGGACGCTGTAGACCATTCACTCAACTAATGAAGAAGGGTGTATCTTTTGTTTGGACTGAAGAGTGTCAACGAGCATTCGACGATATCAAACGATATCTTATGAACCCACCAGTCTTGGTGCCACCTATCTCTGGCATTCTATTCTTGATGTATGTCCGTGCTATGGACCATTCATTGGGTGCTTTGCTTGCCCAAAAGAACAAAGAAGGCCATGAACAGGCTATCTATTATCTTAGTCGAACTATGATTGGTGCTGAACACCGTTATAGTCCGGTCGAAAAGGAATGCCTGGCTCTCATGTTTGCTGTACAGAAAATGAGGCATTATATCATTGGCCAAACTATTCATGTCATATCCTGAGTTAATCCTCTTCGGGTACTCATGAAGAAGCCTAGCACACTTAATTCTCGGCTGGCTACATGGGCAATCCTGTTAGCTCAATATGACATGGTGTATGTTCCACAAAAGTCTGTCAAAGGTCAAGCGCTGGCGGACTTCTTAGCAGCTCATCCTGTGCCTGAGACATCTAAACTCTATGACGAAATTCCAGACGAGACATTGGAAGCCAACATGATCTCTGAAGAATTTCCAACCTGGCGTTTATTCTTTGATGGTACATCGAGAATTGGACCCAATGGTGCTATTGTAGCAGGAGTTGGAGTTGTTCTCGTTTCTCCAGACGGATCAACTATCCAAAGAGCCTACTCTTTAGATGAACCTTGCTCCAACAATGTGGCGGAATATAATGCTCTACTCATCGGCCTTCAGTTAGCTAAACAACTGAATGTTGAATATCTCAAAGTCTACGGTGATTCTAAGCTGGTTGTTAATCATGTTAGAGGAACCTATGAAGTACGTCATCAAGACCTGGTGTCTTATCATGAAGTAGCAATCAATATAGCTATATCATTCAAAGCTTTCTTCATCGATTATGTTCGGCGAACTTGCAATACCGAAGCAGATGCTTTAGCCAATCTTGCAGCTGTCTTAGCCATCCCTATCAAAAGACAGCAGGTGGTGGTTATCTCCAACCGAGAACTGTTCTGTATTGAAAACAATCGTAATATTGAATTCAGCAACTTTGCTGAAGTCAATGTTATCGATGAAGACTGGAGAACTCCTTTTATCGACTTCGTAGTTCATGACATACTCCCTGAAGATCCTAAGGAGGCTACGAGTGTTCGTCGACGATCTCTCCGATTCTATTACAATCAAACTACTAAGACCCTCTATCGATGAACTTATGACGATCTTCTCCTGCGCTGTCTCGCTGGTGATGAAGCTGAACAAGTTTTACGTGAAGCTCATAATGGTGTCTGTGGAGCACATCAACCTGGTCCTAAACTACAGGATCGTATTAGACGCATGGGTTACTACTGGCCCTCTATGGTATCAGATGCCATTGAATATGCAAGGAAATGTCGTGCTTGTCAAATCCATGCAGACTTCATTCATCAACCATCGGAATTCCTTCATCCGACTGCTTCTTCCTGGCCTTTCGAAGCATGGGACATGGATGTCATAGGTCCCATCAATCCTTCTTCTTCTAGAGGACATCGGTTCATATTGGCAATAATGGACTACTTCTCCAAGTGGGCTGAAGCTATACTTCTGGCTGAAGTCAAGACTAGTAGCGTCATCAACTTTGTTAAACACCACGTCATCTATAGATTTGGTGTACCTCGAAGAATCATCCATGACAATGGACCTTAATTCATCAGCCAGAAGTTTACCAGATTCTGTGATGATCACCAGATTGACAATGTCGCCTCGACAGCATACAATCCTGCCGCTAATGGTTTAGCTAAAGCTTTTAACAAAACCATCATCAAGCTCCTTAAGAAGTTTGTATCCACTAACAAACGGAACTGGAGTGAGAAACTCGGTGAATGTCTTTGGGCCTATCGAACTACGGTTCGCAATCCTACAGGCTTTACACCTTTCTCTTTGGTGTATGGCTGTGAAGCTGTTCTTCCTTTGGAGCTATAAATTTCTTCTTTAAGGATTGCTATTGCTAACGAGCTTACTACAGAGAATAACGATCTTCTTCGACTTCAAGAATTAGAAGCACTTGATGAGAAGCGATTAATGGCTCAACAGCATATTGAGTTATACCAAGCCCGCATCTCGAAGACTTTCAACCGCAAAGTTAAGGTCAGAACATTTCAGCAAGGAGAACTTGTTCTAATGGTCAGATGTCCTATGACTATGACTCATATTAGTAAAGGGAAATTCGATACGAAATGGAAATGTCCCTATGTCGTAAGCAAAGTCTTCTCAAATGGAGCTTATCAACTCTCAGAGCTTGATGGTCGAGTTGCTATGATGCCTATCAATGGCAAGTTCCTTAAGAAGTATTATGTATAAATGTAAATGCTTGTAAATCATCAGACAGAATCAAGTTCATAAATAAAAGTCAAATTTTATTTTCATTATATGAGAGTACATGATATTAAAGATCACTATCATCTTTTTCTACATTGGAACGCGGGCCACTGCCGTCCTTCTCGAAAATACGATCAGCAAAAGAGCCGAGAACCTCCTTGCTGGATCCCACGAGAAACTTTTAGGCGGCCATCCTCATGGCTTCTTCTTCTTCAGTTCTTCCTGGTTCGAGCAGGAAGTCCAGAATGTCCCGTGGTGGCTGCGGTGCAGACGAACCTTCGCCTGCTTCTGCCTCCTTCGGCTGAACTGGATCGGTAGGGCGTTCTTCAGTGCCCTTCTGAACTTTCGGGGCAATCTCAGCCTTCTTAGATGCTTCTCCTGAAGACATTTTTATGTTGAAAGAGTAGAAGTGTTCGTTTCTGTCAGATTTCTGCTATATTTATAGGCAGAAGTTCCTCAACTAATGAAGCAATACATTCATCCGATGGTTCGTCCGTTCATTAATGCCCGACGGTTCATCCGTTCATTTATTATATTCATCCGATGGTTCGTCCGTTCATATGCCCGACGGTTCGTCCGTTCATTAATACCTAACGGTTCGTCTATTCATTAATACCTGACGGTTCACCCGTTCGTTCATCATCATTTGACGGTTCACCCGTTCGTTCATCATCACTTGACGGTCTTCCCGTTCATTCATCTCACATATATTGACGATTCATCATCGTTCATTATCCATATCAGCGACTTGTCGTTTTCGATTAAGTTGTCAAATTGAAATAATAGTATTCAATATATTCTGCCACGTCCATATTACCTCTGAGCAGATATAATGAATATAATTATTTTCTACAAAATCATCAAGAAATATATCATGTCTTGCACCTCTGAATATTTTTCCTATCTCTATTATTTATATCTAACAAGATATGCAATAAATAATGGAGCCACAACAAAATGTCTTTTATTTATCAAAATATGAGACATTACAGAAACACCTCTATAGCAACAAACACAAAAATACAAAAAAGTTCTAATCAAGAAGGAGGGATAATCAGATTGTCAATTTGCTGCTTCAATGTTTGCAGCTCTTCTTCATGAGTTGATGCTACTATCCTTCTTGCTTCTTCCATCCCGCTTTTTTCATCAAAAATGGGCATGTCCACTGTTCGGCGGGTGATTTCTGCACCATGGGTTGTCTCGTATTCATTCCTCTCTTGAATTAAGGCATTAAATTGTTCAATCACCAGTTGGTGATTAACAGTTTCCTCTTCAAATTCTTGCTGGAGGCGAGTAATTTCTGCTTTCAGCTCAGCAAGTCTCCGTCCTTTGCTTTCAGCCATTAAAGTAACTGATTCTATCTTAGAGTTGTATTCAGCTGATTTTGCAGAATGAGCCTCTAAAAGATTTTGAAGGTTTACCCTTTCTATATCAGCGGCTTGAGCCAGTCGCTCAAATTCAGCCTGTACTAAAGAGTCTATCTCCTTTTTCTTGAGCTCCTTATATTTCTTTAGGGAGACTTCTAATTCATTCAATATGTGTTCAAGGAGAGTGGCCTGAGCCTCGTCTCCTTGCTCCCTTATGGCTCTTATTAAGAAAGAAGTTGGCTTCCTAACCATAATGAAATCAGCTCCTTCTTTCTCTATCATTTTATGAACAAGAGATCCCAGCGACTCGAAGAAGCATCTGGTGAATGACTGGACAACTTGTTGATTGATGGCCAGAGTTCCAGGAGTTGCAGCTACTCCTATTGAGGATGAGGCAGCAGGTTGCTCGATCCTTTGTGGCTGGATAATAGGCTCTTTGAACAAAGGAGCCAGAGTAGAGCTAGTCGCTCCTCCTGTTTATTCCTCTACAAAAGTAAAATTGTTATTTTACTAATTGTTTGTTAATGAACAAGAAGATCAAATAAGAGCAGTTTTACCTTGGTTCAATCTAGCAACAAGTGTATCCCCTGCTGGAATGGACTCCCGTTGAACAGAAGTAGCTTCAGCTGCGACAGCTTGACTGCTGCCTGCTTCAGAACCGCAGGATAGATGATGACTACTACTAACGACCACCGTTGGTATGGGCACCATAGCCAGGTCTGTCGGAGGTGTTGGCAGAGTCTCAAGATCTGCAAGAATTACAAATGAAGATATTAGCTATCAATCTAGTTTAAAAGAGAAGATTGCTAAATCTCGTTTTATACCTTGAGGGCCGGTGACAGGAGTTTCTTTCAGAACACCTTCATCGGCTGCTTCTTCAGGAGATATTTCTTCATCAAGGTTTAAAGTATCAATAGCTTTTTCTGCAGACGCCTCCACTTCAATATCCTTTTTAGGATTTGAAGTATCATCGGCTGTATCAAGAGATATATGTTCTTCATTATCCCTTTCGAGATCTTGTATATATTCATCAACATTTTTGGATGAAGAGTTCTCCTTGTCTTCTTCCTCTTCTTCGTCTTCTGCATTCCTGCTGTCAGTTGCAGTCTGATCCTCCTGCAGGCTATAACTGCAATCTTCCAAAGCTGCAATCATTTTACGATCTTCTTCTTCACGAAGAGTCCTGGGAGTAGGAGGAGGTTGACTCGTCTCCACGACGGGTGAAAGAAGTCGTACAACATTTTGTTCTTTCTCTATGATGTTTTCTTCGGGCTTTTCAACCTCAGTTATTGGGACAAGATCTCCCCTCTGTTTAGTCTCTTCAGGAGTTTTGCTCCCAGATTCAGAAACAGGTGTGGGAGATGACATTAAAATTCCTGCTGCAGCATCTACTGAAGTCAAGATTTGTCTGGAAGAAGATTCTTCCAAAACTCTTCTGGTGACTACTCTCTTCTTTCTGTGTAGAGGTCTGACAGGACTCTCTACATTTACTGGCTCTGCTTGTTTCTGCACAGAATTTGGTGTAGTGGCAGCTTCTTGATGTGTCTCGGCCAATTACCGAGATTGGGATCTTGTAGTGACCTTTTCAGAAGAATGATCTAGGATCAATTTCTTCTTTGCTGCTGGAGCAGGAGGCTCCTCTCTTCTCCTTTTCTTCGTTGGAGATCTACCCACTCTCAGAGAGATACGCATTACTGCGTTTACTTCTTGAGGGAACATCATATCCCTCGAAACTTCCAAAGGAGCATCGGCCGGCTCGTGCACCTCCTCATTTACAGGGATCGATAAAGCAATTCTCCCTCTCCTCAATCTTGTTGCAGTAGCGAAACTATCTGCGAGATTAAAATTCTCGGCAAAAGTATTCGCAGATGTATAAAACACTGAATATGTGAAGAGCATCCGAGGACCCTGGGGAGTACTCTTTGCTGGCATTGAAAAGGTGGCTTTCGTATCACGGGCATTGTAATAAGCCCAAGCTCTGGCCCCGTCTATCAAATAACCTTTGCCTTGGAGGCAAGTAATTGCATTTCCTACATGGAACTGATCATACCCAAACTGTCGAGCAAATCGGCTGGGAAGATATGGTTCTAGATAGCATTCTTCTTCGAACCGATAAACCAGATGAGATGGTCGAATCGTCTTCAACCATTCAAAGGCTGTACGGGTCAGAGGCTGCATCTTCGAGTCCACCATATTTGTGGGCATCTGATCGTACCCAGCAGGGAAAGGAGCACAACAGAAGTTCCATCCTCTATTCAGATTCAACATATATCTACACTCGCTTAAAGAAGTATATTTCCATTGTCCATGAGAATATCTTCGAAGAAAACTGCCATCAACCGCTCCCATGCCGGAGTCCATTAAGGTTGGATAGTGGAGGAGCAACCATCCAAATAAATATGTATATGGCAATTCCAAGCGAGGGAACTCTTTCTCTCCTTTCGCCTTCAGCATCAAGTCGACGTATAAACGAAGACTGGCATTTAGTTTGCAGGTCATTGCTGATAACAAGTCCATCTTATAGCCAAAGACTAACTTGACAGCAGCAAACAGAACACCGCGGTGAAAACGATCCACAGCACTGGATCCAGGAACCACAAACCTCCGAAGCCAGTATGTTAGGAACCCTGCCAGTTGTGCTTCTTCTGACATGGGTCTATAGCCCATTCTTAAGTAACTCTCTAAAGTGTCCCCTGTCTTTAAAGGAGGATACTCATGATCATCTTTCACTTCTTTATCAAAGTTATCACTCTGTTCCATCAGCTTTATAACCTCTGTGTTGCTCAAAGGTGTGAAGAAGTTAGGGTAGCATTTGTCATTCTCCTTGGTCTTCTTCTCTTCTATGTGATTGAGAAACAGATATGGTAACCACTTCGAAGAGTAACAAGTGTTGGCGGTAGCACTCTTATAAAACAGAGAGCAGATCTTGTAATGGCATAGTAGTTCTTCAAACACTGTTACCATTGTTGCATTCTCTTTTCTAAGCTTGTCCAGCTCATCATTTGTCGGTACAAACTCCTCATACGGAACATCTGCCATGGGCAGGTACGAGATATACTTCATCTCGTGGAGTGCAAACCCTATCTCTCCACCCGGGGTCATGAAGGTCCCCGTCCTATAATTGTACCTCTCAGCCAAAGCTAAAAACATATATGGGTTGGGAGTAAAGCCGTATACAGTGGCGTGCACTGCTTCATACAGATTGATCTGTTGGAGTCTGTCTTGGAATCTTGTCAGAATCCAATTCGCAATATAGTTCCATCGCTTATAATCTGGATTCACCAATCCAGTCAGCCTGATGTCTTGTTCGGGGTATTTTCCTTCAGCCTTCGCAAATTCATTTGCGAATATTGGTGTCCTAACAGGCATCAGCATAGAGGAGTTTTCTGGTGGAATGCAGCCAGGTCTCAAGCCTCTCAACAAGCAGCTATATCTATCAGATGAGCTATAAAACATATCCCTCTTGTTTTGCCCTTTCTTTACGAAGATTTTCCCTGCACGGGCATCCTGAAAAAGAGTGATGTTCCACTCCATCTTCCTTGGGTAGCTTGCATGAGCATACCGCGACAAAGGGAGGCAGCGAGCAATGTCTGGTATGAAGAATGATTTATTTTCCTGGTGAACTATTCTCTCCTCCATCCTCGGCCTAGGCTGAGAGACTTTCTCGAAGGCGTCACCGAACAGGAATAAGGGTTTCTTATGAATAACAGCATCCGCTGACTCTAGGGGCTGTCCATTCATCAAACACATTAAAGTCTCATTATCCTGGGAGATCAGTATAGCCTGACGGGAGGCCGGCAGATCATACTGAGGATAGTGAACATGAGACAGATCTTCTTTATACTCAGACTCTGAGAGGGTTCCCACAAAATGTTCATAATCTGGATCTTCATTGACCTCAACTGCATCAACAAACAGATAAAAATTAGTACAAGTCAAAGTCTCTGTTTTTAAACACAAAACATTAGAGTGCGCAACTCCTCAGATTGCGCTGACATGACTTGCGCAACATCAGATTGTGCATCATAATAGGATGCGCAAAGCAATAGTTTGTGCTGATATTCTGCGCAAATCAATCGATTGTGCTGACTTCCTGTCAGCACAATTCCACAGATTGCGCAGGAATGCAGCCTTCATAAAAATGAGGACTGACAGTTGATGCAACCAAAACCCTAAAAAGGGTGGCACAATATGAACTCATCTCTAAAAAGAGATGAGTTTCGAAGATCAAAGGAAGTCGAATCACCCTAAAAAAGGGTTTTCGATCGGTTCAAACAACCTCTCAAAGCGGGGTACGCGGATTCGTGTCGAGATGCTCGCCGTGCAACTCTGTCAGATGACTCGGCCGGAGCTTTGCCCTTCGCGGTGGCGGCAGCATTGGAGGATTGCCGGGGTGCCATAAAAGTCGTCGGAGGAGGAGGACAACAAGGGTTCGAGGGAATTTTTCTCAAGAGCTCGAAAGATTGCAAAGTAAAGAAATGAAAATGAAGAGATAGCTATTTATAGCTTTCGAAATATGAAACGGTTGCCTTGGATTGCGCCTAGAATTGGGGGCTCTTCGCTTTGCGCAGACAGCTCATCCTCATGCGCAATTTGATTCAAAATTCAAAAATTCAAAGTATTTCGAAATTTTGAATAAAATTAACTTTCGAAAACTTTGAAGGGGGTCTTGTAGGTCCTAAAAAATTAAGTTGCATCAATCAACAAAGTCAAATAATCAAGATATACATCATTTTGATGAGTTGCGCAGACAACAGATTGCGCAGCAATCAAATTGCGCATGTTAGTTTGCGCACGTTCTCAACTGCGCAGGCTGACGTGGCAGAAGTCATCATTATCTGAATCAAATCAAATCTTCCTGACAGCTGATAGCACGGATAACGAGGAGACTGTTCGTTTATTGCGCCGCACAGTGCTCGAGGGCGGCTGACAGTTGGCAGCGTAATCCATGATGGCGCAAACCATTCCTGCGCAGTCTGAGTCTGCGTAAACCATTTCTGCGCAGTCTGAGTTTGCGCAAACCAAAGTCTGTGCAGTTCAGATTGCGCATTCTACCAACATAACTGATAAAGTATATGTGGTATTCATGCCATCAATTGTTCATTATGTGGCAACTGTCTATGCACGATCATGCACATTTTAATCAAATGATGCCATGTGTCACAAATAGTTGGCCCACGATCCAATAACTGTCTGCGCAGTCTAATGCTGCGCAAACCAATTGCTGCGTAAATCATCTTGCGCAGTCCAGAATAACTGAAAGTTAGTTATTTCCAAAACTCTATAAATAGAGTTTTAAGTCTTCATTTCAAGGGGATCAAGAGTTCAGAGATCAGAGATCATAAATCAGAGAGTCCAGAAGTTTTTGCCCAAGTGCTGCTGCATTCTTTCGAGGCTTTTGCCTTCAACTTCCGAGGCTTTTGCCTTCAGTTTCCAGAGTTATCTTCAACTTCAAAGGCTTCGTCTTCAAAGTTCACATCGTCCAAGGGATAAAGCAATCGTCATCTAGATTGGATTCCTATAGTTGTAATTTTCCCAGAATTCTTGTAATCTTTATTACACAGTTTGTATCAATAAAGTTTCATACTTTTGTTTTTGCAAACAAAATGAACCGTATAATAAACAAGGAATTATATCATAATTCAATATTTTGAAGCTGCCATGGGTTAGCTGCAGGGGCCGGATCCCAGCTAGCGGTAGCCCTGAGGACTAGTGCACCGTGTCGCTTAGGCTTTTACGTCTTGTTGTCAGAAGGACCCTTTCGGCTTGTACCCATAGCAAGTTCATCATAAGAGAATCAAGATATACTCGATATTTATGCAGGTTTATTTTAATTTACAACAGCTTCATCTAAAATTCCAAGTTCACGACAAAGAAAATTGAAGCGCTCTTCGGATAATGGTTTTGTGAAAAAAATCTGCTAACTGATGATCAGTGTCAATAAATTCTAAGTTAATCGTGCCATTTTGCTGATGATCACGCAAAAAGTGATGATGAATTTCAATGTACTTCGTGCGTGAGTGACAAATGGGGTTCTTAGTAAGATTTATAGCACTAGTGTTGTCACAAAAGATTGGAATATGCATGAAAGATAAGTTATAGTCTTCAAGGGTTTGCTTCATCCACAGAATTTGTGCACAACAACGCCCAGCTGCGATGTATTCAGCTTCTGTTGTGGATAGTGCGACAGAATTTTGCTTTTGCTAAACCAAGAGACTAAAGCTTTTCCTAATAAATAACACGTGTCGCTCGTACTTTTACGGTCGACCTTGCATCCGGCGAAGTCAGCATCAGAGTAACCAATGAGGTCAAATGACGTTGACTTGGAATACCATAGGCCCACTGTAACCGTACCCTTAAGGTATCGAAAGATACGCTTAACTGCGGTCATGTGTGATTCCTTAGAATTTGCTTGATATCTAGCACACAAGCAAACGCTAAACATAATATCAGGACGACTAGCAGTAAGGTAGAGTAGACTGCCTATCATACCTCGATACTTACGTTGATCTACGGGTTTGCCGCTATCATCTGGTTCAAGTTTGGTTGAAGTAGCCATTGGAGTGCTGATTGGTTTGACGTTGTCAAGGTCGAATTTTTTCAGCATGTCCTTTGTATACTTCGACTGACAGATGAAGGTTTCATTTGACATTTGTTTGACTTGCAGCCCAAGAAAGTAGTTGAGCTCCCCCATCATGCTCATCTCAAACTCGGTCTGCATAGACTTGGCAAAATCTTGACAAAGGATTTCATCAGTAGAACCAAATATAATATCATCTACGTATATTTGTACTAAAAGAATAGTATCTTTAAAAGATTTTATGAAAAGTGTGGTGTCAATTTTCCTTTTTAAAAAACCTTTCTCAAGCAAGAAATTGCTTAGCCGTTCATACCAAGCTCTAGGGGCTTGTTTGAGGCCATACAGCGTTTTCTTTAGCTTGAACACGTGGTCGGGAAATTTGTGATTTTCAAAGCCAGGAGGTTGTTTCATATAAACTTCCTCCTTAATAAATCCATTCAAGAAAGCACTTTTAACATCCATTTGAAATAATTTGAAATTTTGAAAATTTGCAAATGCACAAAGCATCCGAATGGATTCCAATCTAGCAACAGGAGCATACGTCTCATCGTAGTCGATACCTTCCTCTTGGTTGTATCCTTGGGCTACTAGACGAGCTTTGTTGCGTGTGACTGAACCATCTTCATTCCCTTTATTTCTAAAAATCCATTTAGTACCAATAATCGAGTGATTATCCGGTCTAGGAACGAGTTCCCATACTTGGCTCCTCTCGAATTGGTTGAGTTTCTCTTGCATAGCAGAAATCCAAAATTCATTATTGAAAGCTTCTAAAATATTTTTCGGCTCAATTTGTGAAATAAAGACAATGCTAGCAATAGAGTCTCTTAATGATGATCTAGTAGTTACTCCACGTGAAACCTCACCGATCACCAAATTTTCTGGGTGTGATGGCTTGAAAGAGAATTTCTTTGGCAAGCCCTCCAGAGAATTGGTTTCGGTTGTGGTATTCATTGGAGTTGAAGTTGATGGCTCAACATTATCATCAAGAGTAGCTGCTGTACTGTTATTTTCATCAAAAGTCACATTTGTACACTCTTCTACAATTAATGAGCGTTTGTTAAAAACTCTATATCCCTTACTCTTGGCAGCATAGCCAAGAAAAATACCATCGTCAGCTTTGGCATCAAATTTGCCTAAGTTGTCTTTGGTGTTAAGGATAAAGCATCTACAACCAAAAACTCTAAAATAAGAAACATTTAGGGTTCTCCCAAACCAAAGCTCATAGGGTGTTTTCTTCATAATAAGATGAATAAGCATCCTATTTAAAATGTGGCATGCTGTACTGACAGCTTCAGCCCAAAAGTATTTCAGAAGTGAAAACTTGTTCAACATGACTCTAGCCATATCGCCAAGAGTCCTATTCTTCCGCTCCACAACACTATTTTGTTGAGGAGTTCTTGGACAAGAAAACTCATGATCAAAACCATTAGAATCACAAAACTTTTCAAAATCAGAATTTTTGAATTCGCCTCCATGATCACTTCAGATTCGAGTAATCATGTAGCCTTTTTCGTTTTGAACTTTCTTAACAAAAATCTTGAAAACCGAAATAGCATCACTCTTATTTGTAAGAAAGAAAACCCAAGTAAATCTTGAAAAGTTATCAACAATAACAAAGGCATAGAGTTTTCCACCAAGACTGGCTACTCTACTAGAGCCAAATAAATCCATATGGAGAAGTTGCAGGGGTCTAGTAGTACTTACAGAGTTAATGGAATAAAATAAGGACTTGGTTGCCTTATTCAATTCACATTCGGCACATACCGTGTCCTTTTTGAATGTGATATCGGGCAAGCCTCTAACTAGCTTCTTGGTCGATAGCCTGGATATAGTATCCATGTTGGCATAACCAAGACGCTGGTGCCATAGTAATCGTTCATCTTTATGAGCATATAGGCATCTACCTGCATTGTTAGTATTTTCAGACAAATAGAAAATATAAATATTATCCTCTCTTATCCCTTCAAAAGCGATGTCTCCCGTTGACCTATCATAAATAAGGCATTTGTTTTGTCCAAAATTAATGTCATATCCATGGTCAGCAAGATGACTAATGCTGAGCAGGTTATGCTTTAACTCGGTCACTAGGCAGACATCTTTTATTACGGGAGAGGGAGGATAACCAATATTACCATTACCTATAATATAACCTTTTAGGTTGTTGCCGAAGGATACATATCCTTCTCTCTTCATCGATAGTGATGCGAAAAGATTTGCGTCTCTCGTCATATGCCGCGAGCATCTACTATCGAGAATCCACTTACTTTTAGTTGAGGAGGGAAGGTCCACCTACATCAAGAGTAGATGTGACCTTTGGTACCCAAGTTCTTGAGGGTCCTGAAAAGTTAGTTTTTGGAAACCATGCATATATCTTTCTATCTACTAATCTTCTAATTCTACATTGTGGTGAAATGTGTCCATGTAAACCACAATAAGTACATGTAGCATTCCTATTTATATTAGGAGCATGCTGATGATGTCTATAAGTAGAGTGATGAGGAAAAGTATGATGATATGTAGAATTAGCATGGTGATGATGACTATGTGTAGAGTGATGTGGAGTGGCATGGTGATATTGTCTATATGGAGTAGCATGGTGATGATGTCTATATGTAGAGTGATGGTGATGTTGTTTTTGTGCAACATGGTGATGATTGTATCTATGTGTAGCATGATGATTTTGTGACGTATGATAGTTATTTCTACGTGCATGTGGTTTGTGTGCTTTGTGAAAGTGTGTGTATATGTAAGCATGATTACGTGTTGTAGGTGGATGACGTAGGTGACTAGTATGAGAAGTATCATGCTTTGTGTGTGTCTCTTGGGTTTGAGGTTGAGCAACCTGTTTTCCCAATTTAGTCTCTAGTTTCTTAGAGACAGCTTGCAGTTTAGTAATCTTGGCATTCAAACCATGCATCTTAGTAATAGAAATCTTGTGTCTACTCTTTTCTTCTGCAAGCTCCGTGTTGAGTGTTGTGATTTCTTGTCTTTGTTGTTCAATGCGTGCTTCGGCATCATGTAAGCTTATTTTAAGCTTAGATACCTCATCTGTGACATCCGTGGGTGAAGTGTCTCTAATGATATCAAGTAATAGAGAAAGTCTTTGAATTTCGACTTCATGACTTTTGATTTTGTCCTTGGCATGTTTGTATTTACCAATGACCTTTTTGTGATCATTAAGTAAATCGGTGAAAGCATCGCCAAGTTCATCAAAAGTAAAGTCATCAAGAGTTTCGTTTGATACCTTGTCGGAAGTTGCCATTAGGCACACATTAGCCGTATCTTGAGGAGAGTCCTTTTCTTCCCCGGAGTTACTAGCTTTGCTTTCATGCCAAATGCTTGTGTTGGCATATTTCTTTGAGAAAGTCTTCTTGTATGGCTTCTCATAACGGTTGCTCTTCTTTAAGTATGGACAATCTTTTCGAACATGTCCTGTCTTCTTGCAACCATAGCAGGTTGGCTCTTCTTCGTCGTCTTCTTGAGGTTCCTTCTTTCTTCGGTTGAAGCGAAAGAATTTCTTAAAGTTGCGGACGAGGAGAGCTTGATCGTCACCTTCCGAGTTGTCGTCATTCGTCTCTTCGGGGTCAGCCCTTCGTCAGTGAGCTTTGAGTGCGATCTCCTTAGCCTTAGGAGCAGGCTCTTCGAAGTCCTTGAGGTCAAGCTCATAAGTCATTAACTTTTCCATCAAGGTCTCTATGGACATGGTTGTGAGATTATTTCCTTCTATGATGGCTGTCACCTTAGGGTTCCAAATCTTTGGGAGCCCCCTAAGTAGCTTGTGAATCTTCTCATGATTTGAATATTGTTTGTCGAGCGAAGACAGGGGGTTGATGATGTCGAGGAATCTTGTGAACATTTGCGTAATCGTCTCATTTGGCTTCATCTTGAAAGCCTCATATTCTTGAGTGAGACGGCGTATCTTTGATTCCTTGACTTGGGTGGTTCCTTCATGCGTCACTTCTAGAAGTCTCCATACTTCGTAAGATGTGGTGCATGTAGAGACCCTGTTGAACTCATTCCTGTCTATAGAACAGAATAAAGCATTAATAGCTCTCGCGTCTAGACTTGCCTGTTTCTTCTCTTCGTCAGAATACTTGTCATATGATTTCTCAACGAGATCACCATTGATAACTATTCTGGCGGGCTTTTTGTAACCGTCAGTGACGATAGTCCATAAGTCAAAGTCTAGCGACTTGAGATAAAAGCTCATCATTGTTTTCCAATATGTGTAGTTAGTTCCATCAAATAGGGGAGGCCTATGAGTGGACTGCCCTTTACCATGATTGGAAATCAAGGATTGTGTGGTTGCCATGGATCAGCTCTAGGATGTTAGTCCTTGTTGAGAGAACAGAGCTCTGATACCAATTGAAAAACAGATGGCAACTCTAGAGGGGGGTGAATAGAGTTTATAGCGATAATAGCCAATTAAAAATTAAACTCTTTCACAAGAAAAACTAATCAGAGTAAATACGGAAATAAATAAGGAGCAAGAAAGCATACGCAAACACAGTCGATTTTAACCTGGTTTCCCTCGTGGAAGACTAGTCCAGGCCTGAGAACTCTAGCTCAGGATTAAATCCACTATCTGTAAAATAGTAGTTACATCCCGTGCCTTTTCTTCAGAAGAGCACGTCAACTTCTTACAAAGGATCGCAGTGGCGATGCTTAGAATTTTTCAAGCGACTTCTTGAACTCTTGCACAAGACTCCTAACTGAGAGATGCTGAGCACTCGAGACTTAGGAAGCTTGTGGCTAGTAGATGAAGAAGGGTATGACTTATATTGAGCTTTAGAGAGTAGAGAAGAGAAGATGGGATGAATTAAAATGAGAGAATTCTTGGCCTATTTATAGGGTATTGGCAGGCAGAATTCGGCCAGAATTCTGGTAGGAATTTTCAAAAATTTGGCCGTTGGACAACTAGCAACCAGCCAACCCTAAAAATTAGGGCGCTGATTTTTAGGGGACAGAGTTCGGCCCGAACTCTGTGTGGAGGCAGAGTTCGGCCCGAACTCTGTCTCCAGAGCACAGAATGGGTCTTAAGGTCCAATGGGCTTATTTTTGGATGTGGAGCTTTATGGATTTTGGATAGATTATAGGTCAAGTCTCAAGAGCTCAGCACCACTCAGCTTACAACAGTCTAGACTCAATAAATATAAAAGTACAAACTTAAAAACGACCTGCATTTTGCAAAAACTGAGCTGTCGTCTGGCTTGAGCTGGATGTAGTCGTCGCGTGTCGTATTGAATTATTACAAGTATTATTTAGTCAATGTTATCAATATTTGGTTGACTGTGACTTTGTGTCAACAGAACTCCACCTACTTGATGTTGAAATCTGCAATTCCTTTTAAGAATGCTATTACATATTATTGTACTTCGGATGTCAGCTTTGACTATCAAGTTACTACTGATGATTGGGTAGCAGCTGAAAGTGTTTGTGAATTTTTAGAAGTTTTTTACAATGCTATATGTATTCTTTCTGGTGTTTATTATTCCACATCTTGCTTAGCTTTACGTAAACTTTGTAACATGTCTTATTTATTTTCTAAATATAGAGATCATCCAAATTTGAATATGCGGTGAGAAATATGGAAGCCAAATTCAAGAAATATTGGGGTGAAGTACCTCTTTTATATTGTTTGGCTTCCATATTTGATCCTACAATCAAATTGGATGGCGTAGAGGTTTTATTAGATGGATATGGAGAATATATGGGTATAGATGTTACTGACATGAAATTAGAAGTTAAAGTTGCGTTGGACAGGTTAGTTATACTGTACGAAAAAGGAGCAACGTCGACCCGACCAACTCAGGGGGGCTAGTAGTAGCTCCGGCTTGGCGTCTAAGCTATCAGCAGCCGGTCGCATACTACAAAGGAAGAAACAAAAATAATCTTCCCAACCTACTCAAGAGTTGTCTCTTTACCTTAATTCTTATCAAGACGAAGATGAGACTCCAGATCACTTCGCCGTTTTAGAATGGTGGAAGAGACACGACAAGAGATTTTCTGTTCTTTCTATAATAGCACGTGATCTACTGATGGTCCCGGTGTCTACGGTAGCATCGGAGTCCTGCTTTAGTGCAAGTTCAAGGATGTTAAGCGATAGGAGGAGCCGCTTGAAGCCCGATATCTTGGAAGCACTAGTGTGCGTACAAGATTGGATGAAAGCCGATAAAAGAATCCAAAACCAGAAAGATGAAGAAGATCATGATATCCACGAGCTGGATTTGGAATCGCTTTCACTGCATGAAGGCGAACAACAATGAGGCTACGGTGCAAGGTATTAGGTATACATTTAAACTTATACTTTTATACTTAAAATATTTCAACTTTAACTTATACTTTTAAATTTTAACTTATACTTTTCAAATTTTAACTTATAGTTTCAAAAACTATTTTTTATTTTTTTTAAAAAAATATTTTTTAACTCCGCCTATGCCAAGCAAGCATTTGCCAGTCCCAAGCCCGGATAAAGGAAGAGGGAGAAATATTTTTTTTTACTTTTACCATTTTTTTAAATTAAATTACAATTTTTTTTGAAAATAATTTAACAAAAGAAAGTTAAATAAAGTAAGGAAAATTAAATAATTTAGCAAAAAAAATAAATTACAAAATTTTTTTGACAATTCTTTTTAACAAAAAAAAAGTTAAATAAAGTAAGGAAAATTAAATAATTTAGCAAAAAATAAATTACAAAATTTTTTTGAAAAAATTTTAACAAAAAAAGTTAAATAAATTAAGGAAAATTAAATAAATTAGCAAAAAAATAAATTACAAATTTTTTTTGAAAAAAATTTAACAAAAAAAGATAAATAAATTAAGGAAAAAAAAACCCATCTAAACCGGGCCGGCCCGGTTCAACCGGCCCCAACCGGCCCGAACCGACCAAGGCCCGGTCCGGCCCGTGGACCGGTTCGGCCCGGACCGGCTGCACCATGGTCCGGTCCGGTGGGCCGGGCTGGGCTTACATGTGCTGAACCGGGCCGGGTCTGGCCCGGCCCGTTTGGACCTAAGTGTTGGTCCAGGACCGACCCGAGCCCGGTCTGGCCCGCCGAATTTGGCCCATGGGCCGGCCCGGACCGGACCGGACCGTATGCACCATGAATCTTAGGGAGCTTCACTTTTTTCACAAACAACAGCTACAACCACCAACACCGTCACCATCTCAACACTGAATTATGTAGAATATGGTGAATTATTATTTTTTAAATTTCATCCCTTTAGTGACTAAATAACTGTGAAACGACGAAATACTGAAAGGAGGAGACAACAAAATATGTTGGCGGTTCGACGCTAAAAGGATAAAGTGTTTGATTAGAAAAATATATCTTAAACTACACTTCTCCATCACTATTTCCATCATGGCACGTTAGTGCTTGTTCCACTGCAAATTTATCACTATATTGTCACGGTGAAGTTGCTATGTTGCTATATTAGTAAATAGTAAGCTCCTAAAGGACGTCGCCCATCAATTGCCCTTCACGTCGCTAGTTCACCGGAGAGTAGTCACTATGCCGTCGTTGGTATAAGTCGATGGACTTTTTCCAAACAATGGATTATTCCATCGCTATTAGTTGTTTTCTCTTCTCTGTGTAATGTCATGCTGGTAGTAGGACCGACACTAAACAAGTGCACCGAGTGCATCCACTCCAGATCCATATTTATTGGGTTCCAAAATTAATTAAGATATAAGTTGTTAGTTATAAGAAAATAACTGTGATATAGTGGTTAACATAAAATAATTGTAGTGTAGTGGTTAACTTATTCTTGCACTTTAGATATCCTTAATTAGTTCAAAGTTTGCTGATATGGATAATTTTATTTATTTATTTTACATTATATATAGAACAATTTTGAAAGTTCGTCTTAAGTTCCGATGAGCTCAGCGTTGGTATCATCCTAAAATCTGAAGGATGGATTAGACGGAGAGGTAACAGACCGACACAGACTAAGCATGCATATGCATGCTTGGTTCCGTACTACGACAGCCCGAGAAAAGCTCATTTCGAGTAATCCTCGTTTCTTACCCATGCACTGTGGTCCAGACCTCCAATTTGAAGCATAGTGGCAAACCAACCACTGGAAAAAGGTGACAGAAATGAGAATGGAGCAACGACAGCAATGACAGATAACATCAACAAAGCACTGTCTCCATATTGTATGAGCCAAGCAGACAATTCAAGGTCACGTAACTCCCACGAGTTTTCCTAACTGCCAATCAGCAACTTGGTACCTCTCACAAGTTTTTCGTTGATTTAGTATCCGTGTCCTATGCTAGTAGCATAGCCATATAGGAAAGGAGAATATAATCGTACAATTAATTTGTCTTTAGTCTCGACTTCAATCAAGTATTGGGATGAATTCTATCGAGATTTGAATAATTCGATCAACTTGACGTAAAGAATGAGACCTTGTACTCTAGGTCTCTGTCCACACATTAGGGATTGATCTTAGGGAGCTTCACTTTGTCCAGTTCATTAGAGAGTCCTGTAGTTATCACGGGATCACCATGCGGCTAGTCAGGACCCTTTTTGAGTATATACAAGCTGTGCTGTCTCTCAATATTCATAATAAGAAGGTTCCAAAAATTATAACCACGTATATTCTTATTAATGTAAAAAAATATATATATAGAAACTACAGTGTCAAAAATACCATATTTTTAGGGTAGTTAAAAAAATTCATTTTTAATATTTGTACAAAATTCTTAGAATATCTTTGTGCGCAACTAGGAAAACTAACTCTAATTATTTCAAACTTGTCAAGCAACTAAAGTAGTTTTCATGTACATATCAAATTGTTCAAAAGCAACAGAATCATAAACTACATTCTGCAAGAACAATTCCAAACACTGTGTGAGCACATTTGTGCACCAGATTTTTGTTTCTGTACTAGAGAGGTTGATTGTGTGAGTTTAGTCCCTGGTAAAACTAGTCCCTAATCCCTTTGCAAGACCTCATATTGTTGAGGACCCTGCTACTTGGCCTGCAGTCTGTAACCGCGGGCTACGATTGTAGTTCACGTGTTACAGTCTCATTGGCAGAAATTCTGATGGTGGTCCAAAAAATAGGAGTTGGGGAATAGAATTCGGCCACGTGGCCTTGCGGTCACAGACAACGGACAAAATAATTTTTTTTTATTGTTTACTTCCTAATATGAAAGTAAACAACATTACTTCCTCTCGAAACAAAATAATTAGAAGAGCTTTATCTTTCTAATTATCAATTACTACCTTAATTAGCAAACAAACACGAAGGAAACATGATAGCTAGGCTAGCTTAAAAAAAAAAAAAAAAAATCTAATGCTTACCTTCTATTCCATGTCTAACAATGAGAATATAAATAAACAACTCAATATGCTCTACAAGTCATGCACCGAATCATTATCGCCATCTGCATAGATTCTAACCATGATTATTACAATTTGAAGAGCAAACATTATTTTAAAAAAAAACACGATCAAGAATCAAAATATACCTCTTGTCGAGGGGTTACAATTAGACTATGTACATTGGACATTAACCCTAACTGTGTGCTTCAACAGTCAGTCACCATGCATGTTAATTCTAAGTTGGGGTGAGCTATCAGTTTGATCCGTTTCAACCAAATCGAAATAGTCAAAACCAAATAAACTGAGACTCTAAAAATCCAAAATTAAAAGCGGACCAAAATTAGCCAAAACCGAAACCAAACCAAATAATCAATTCGGAGTTTATCCGGTTTAAATATTTCTATCGTTTAATGTGTCGAATCTAAAGTTGAGATCGGAATTAAATTACACTAAAAATGAAAATTATATACACACATTTATTGTATTTCGAAATTGCGTCCAAAGTTGGACTAGTTTTTAAATTATCAAAGTTGAACTTTAAAGCATATACATAGAAATGTTGTTTTCAAAACATACACATTTTTAATCACAAAATATGGATAAATTTTATGATATTTACATAATTGCATAAATTTTATTCGATTTTTAATTTTGACCGAAACTGAAAACCCAAAACCGAAATCCAATAAAAATTTCAGCATTTTCAAAACCGAAACGGAACCCATTTTTTTTTAATAGAACCAAATAAGAGGTTCGGTTCGAGTAGGTTCAGTTTTCCGTCCAAAACCGAATAATGCTCACCCCTAATTCTAAGTGTAGTCGTGCCTTAATCAGAAGCTAACACTTTCTTGATTATTACTATAGGGACTAAGAGCATCCATAGTGAATACACTCCAAACACACTCTCCAAATTATTAAAAATTGTATAAATTATTAATTTTGGAGTGTCTCCTTGATATTGGTACACAATGGTACATATCAAACAAATACTCCAAATTAATATCCTACTTTTTTTTCTCTTTATTTTTTTCCCTTGTTTGGTAAAAAAAAAATTCTTCCTCTTTTTTTTTTTCTTCCATGCTTGGTAAGAACGGTAAATTTGGTAGGCCATTGTAGCTTCCAATTGCTACAAAATTTGGCTAAAGTTAAAATATAGCAATTGAAATCTCTTCCACCGTGAATGCTCTGACGTTGATTATAATCGCAGTCGATGAGAATGGAAGGAGAGGGATTGAGCTTTCTTAAGTAGGACTTGAACAAGAGTAGCATTTCCATGTGCACCATTCCTCCCACATGCCCATGCCGGGCCGCGGGTCATGGCCTACCCACATGGGCTGTCCGCGCGACGAACCCGAGGAATCTCCATCGACTCGATCCGGGCCGGGCGGGCCCGTGCTCGCCGGGCCTGTCCTTGAGTGAGGCAACCATTCCCTCATGGATGCTCCCTCTCCGATCGACCAACCTGGTTGGCACTGCCCACCTTGAGACCCTTCCCATCTCTACGTAACTATAAAAGAAGCACCATGGAAGAATCAATCAACAAACAAGTTGGCAAGAACCATCGAGAGGAATGGAAGGAGCAATGGGCTACGATAGAGACGTAGAGAGCCTCAAGGCGACGGAGCTCAGGCTCGGATTGCCGGGGACGACGGAGGAGAGGAGTACTAGTACTACTACTCGAGCTGGCAACAAGAGGAAGCTTTCCGAGGCTAACGAGGATGCCCGGTCGACGGAGACCAAGTCCTCGTCCGAGGCGCCTGGCTTGGAGGGGACCGGGGATGAAGCTTCGCCCCCCAACGCAAAGTAGGTCCTTCAAATAATATTTGAAAATAATATTTTGCCCGCAGTTTGTGACCACATACATAACCGTACGCCCACGTGGCAATCAACTATTGGCCCTTAAAATTCAGACCAGAAGACCAATGGACGGATGGTGGTAAACCAGCTGCGGTTACAAAAACAGCGGTCAAAATAGCATTATTCATCTATATTGTACATGAACATTAGCGTCTATAGTTATAGTTTGGCCTATCTTGAGTTCTAACCTAGTGAATTACGTGACGATAACTCTTGCAGGGCACGGATTGTGGGATGGCCGCCGGTTCGATCGTGCATGAAGAACATCTTCCACGCGAGGAAGACGGAGGACGAGGCAAGAGGGGTGCTGGTCAAGGTCGGCATGGATGGGGTTCCGTACTTGAGAAAGATCGATCTCAAGGCGTACAAGGGGTACAAAGAGCTCAGGGAGGCCTTGGGGAACATGTTCAAGTGTTTTTCCATAGGTAACGAAGGATGCAGTGGTTCTGACTACGCAATCACTTACGAGGACAAAGATGGAGACTGGATGTTGGTTGGAGATGTTCCATGGGAGTAAGTTATATAAATATATCATAATTTTTTTTTTTTTTGAAATGTGCAACATAACACACGGGATTTTGTGCATGTTGTGTTGTATGTCTTTTTCAATTATCTAACGGTCATTTCGTTATTTTGTGTGGTTTTTCAGGATGTTCTTCACCTCTTGCAAAAGGCTGAGGATAATGAGAGGATATGAAGCAAGAGGCTTTGTTCCAAACCCATGAAACAAGCATGCAGTAACTGTGACTGCAGAGAGAGACTGAAAATTAGCAGATCCATCAGTGCTGTTGGGTTCTCCAATAAGACACCCACCAAGTTATTAAGTAGAAGTGGAGAAGAGAGATCCGGAAAGGATGTATATGACACTTTTGGCGAGAAAATGTGTCCCATCGAAGTGCATATAGAGAGAGAAACCTTGTCATCCTCGTGAAATTGTACAAAAAGAAACTTGATACATGTTTTGCATCTGATATTACTTATGTGACGAATTTATAGAAGATTTATAGTGACGAATTTTTTTTGAATTCTCATTTGCCATCTGGTATTACTTATGTATGTAGATGCGATGTTGATATCTTTGGTTTGATCATCAAACATTGAGCATGCTGTTATGGTAGACTAATAAGAAAGAAGGAAACATAATGGTCTATTCTATATTGCCTAAATATGGAAGTCAATAAGCACAAACATAGTTGTTGACAGTGAGAAGATGTAATAGAAGGCAAACAAAACTTTAATTTGTCAACAATAAAAAATTGAATCAGCATATTTATAAGCTTCAAACCCAAAACATATATGTGTGTGTGAATTGGATTGTAAGACTGAAATAAAAAGGTGAGAGTATCTATTTAAAAAATAAAAAATACGGACGATTTCACCTTTTAATCTCAGTTTTACAATCTAATCGAACCGTTGTAACATAGGTTGATTTCATAATATGAAATCGTCAAGCAGTAACTGTGACTGCAAAGAGAGACCGAAATTAGTAGATCCATCAGTGCTTGGGTTCTCCAAGAATTGACGAAGACACCTGTTGATATATATAGTGTTATTGGGCTTTAGTCCCACATTGGCTAGAATGATAGGAGAGGAGGCTAGCCTCTCCTATATATATGTTGTTATTCCATTCACAATAAAAGAACTTCAAGTCTCAACATGGTATCAGAGCCTAAAATTGATTAGAATACCGTCAGGGACCCCTCCTCCACACAAACCCTAACCCTAATCTCATCCTCTTTCCCTTCTTCCACGCCGCCGCTGTCGCCCGCTGCCGCTGCAGCTGCTGCCGCTGCCACCACAGCTGCAGCGCCGCCCCGCTGCTGCTGCTGCTGCAGCTGCCGCGCCGCCACCGCCGCTGCCGCGCTGCTGCCGTTGCTGTGCCGCTGTTGCGGCTGCAACTGCTGCTGCTGCTGCCGTGGTTGCCTCCGAGTACACCACTTTTAGGGCACCTACGCTGTAGGTCAGCCTGAATTAGGGCACCTACGCTGTAGGTCAGCCTGAATTAGGGCACCTACGCTGCCGTGGTTGCCTCCGAGCACACCACTTTTAGGGCACCTACGCTGTAGGTCAGCCTGAATTAGGGCACCTACGCTGTAGGTCAGCCTGAAAGTTGCTGTACCGCTTTTGCGGCTGCAAGATTCATTGTACCGCTATTGCGGGTACAAGATTCACGCTCGTTCTTGAGATCAATCTCAAGGAGATGCCTATAATCCCTAGATCCGATGAAATCAGACATTCGGATTTAGGAGAGGACGGCGAGGACGAGCGTGAGTCGTGGAGCAAGTGTGAAGTGATCGAGAAGAAGCATCGATGGGGAGATTCTCAAGAAGCTGGATGCTGACGATGTGGCGACATTGCTGAAGTTGATAAAGGTGTCGGCTGGTGAAAGCACGACACGAGCACCGCCAAAGTTGGAACTACCCTCCATCGATCTGAAGTTGGATGGACCAGCCACCTATTTGAGTTGGTCACGGCGGGTGAGAAGAACCCTTGCAGGTAAGAACCTGGAGGGATTCTTGACAGGCGAGAAGACAGAGCCGGAAGAGGGCTCGACAGGACGCGACGAGTGGAAATCCACTCATATGGTGATTTATATCTGGCTTCTCAACTCCTTAGTCCAGTCTATTGCTTCCACAGTAGATGGCATTGAGATGGTGAAAGACGTATGGGAGAAATTGAGAAGAACCTATGATGGCATAGGTAACAATCTACGGATCTTCCAGATAAAAGGGGAGATCGACGACACCGTACAAGGCGAGAAGACGGTGCAGGAGTACGCTACGGAGTTGGAACGTCTCTGGCTGGATTATGATCACCATTCCAAACGGGCAAGCTGCGGGGACCCAAAGTGCAAGGAGAGACAGGTGTGTCTGCAGGAGAGGACGATGAAATTCCTTAAGGGACTGACTGCAGCATTCACACAGAGGACAGCCTTACTCCTCGCCCAGCCAGAGATCCCTAGTCTCGAGGAGGCTATCTCAGCCATGATTCAGGAGGAGACGCGGATCAGATTACAGACAGGGACAGGCGCATCATCGACAGGTGTTTTACCCGAAGTGAAGTCAGCACTAGCAGCTACCGGTTCGGGGGATATAGGATCCAAGGGAGAGCTCTGGCAACAGAATCGGCAGTGCTACAACTGTGGGGAGATGGGCCACCATCGATATGCTTGTACCAAACCACCTAAGGAGGGAGACTCAGGTGGTGGACGTGGACGAGGATATGCTGGACGTGGACGTGGTCGAGGAGGCCGACGAGGTGGTCGAGGAGGCTATCGGGCAAACCTGCTGGTGGCAGATGGGAATGGAGGAGCTGGCGGCGCCTTTACTGAGGAGGATCAGGCGCTACTGGACCTGCTGGAGAGAAAGCAAAAAGCGTCAATCGAAGGAGACAGGAGAAGCGGAGCAGAGGAGGCATCCACTCCATTCTTCAGAGGCAACGCCGCTATGTATGCCCATCCATCAGAAGGTACTGACGAGTCTCACGCTCTTGCATCTATGTCTTCCCTTAAAATGTCAGACTGGATTATCGACTCAGGAGCATCTCGGCATGTGACCGGAAATGCTAGTAAGTTTTCCTCGTACACTCATCTAGCATCGACAGACACCATTCAGACTGCGGATGGTACTTTCCAACCAGTGGTTGGTAAGGGTACTGTTAATTGTACGGGTTCAGTAAGGTTATCCAATGTTTTGCATGCTCCATCCTTCCCAGTCAGTCTCTTGTCTATTAGTTCTATAATTCTCCAACTAAAATGCATTGTTTCTTTTGATATTCCTAAGGTGATCTTCCAGGAGAAAGGGACGGGACGAAGACTTGGGACTGGCACTTGGCATGATGGACTGTGGTACCTAGATCAAGACGGACTGGACTCAGCATTGGTGTCTATGGCAGAGAAGGCTGGAATGGAGGAGCTGCAGCAGAGGACTGAAGACACTTTGATACTTCATCATAGGAGGATGGGGCATTCTTCCTTTGATACTCTAAATAAGTTGTATCCAGATATGTATGCAAAATCAAATAAAAGAAAATTAGTATGTGATGCATGTGAGTTAGGAAAACTTACTAGGAGTTCATATGTTGGAAATAGTCATAAGAGTTCTTCAGTCTTTGAGGTAGTTCATTCTGATGTTTGGGGCCCATGTGCTACTAACACTATGAATGGGTATAAGTATTTTGTTTCGTTTATCGATTGTGTATCTCGTGTCACCTGGCTGTATTTGATGAAGAACAAAAGTGATGTATTTGCTTGTTTTTGGGACTTTCATAAATATGTCCAGACTCAGTATAATGCAGTGGTGAAGATACTGAGATCTGACAATGGGACGGAGTATACCAATAGGACACTTGCAGAGTACTTGTCAGCACATGGAATACAGCATCAGACCTCTTGTGCATATACACCAGCACAAAATGGAGTAGCAGAAAGGAAGAACCGACATCTTCTGGAGACCGCAAGAAGTATGATGATCGACATGAATGTCCCACAACACCTATGGGGATATGCGGTGTTGACAGCAGCTCAACTTATAAACAGGATGCCTTCAAAAGTCCTGGGATGGAAGTCTCCATGTGAAGTATTACAAGGTAATAATAGTGGAATACTTCCACTAAAGGTATTTGGATGTGTGTGTTTTGTGAAGGACAACAGACTATTCGTTGGAAAACTTGACCCTAGAGCAGTCAAGTGCATCTTCGTGGGCTACTCAGCAACTCAGAAGGGGTATGTATGCTGGAGTCCAGTAGAGAAGAAGAAATTTGTTAGTATGGACGTCCACTTCCGGGAGCATGAGCCATATTACCGCCAGGATGGAACTTCGTATAACATGCCTCATACTACAAGTATAAGGCGAGAGGGGGAGATAGAGAACTTGGAGAATCTGGTGGTAACCGATTTAGAAGTTTGGCATAGAGACACGGTTGAGGAGGAACATGAAGGTGAAGCGGAACAGAGGGAGGAGACGAGAAGTGTTACACCTACGGCTCAGGGGGAGTTACTGACCTACAACAGGAGAAACAACAAGCAGACTACAGGACCAGTACCTACAGTGTCAGTGCCAAGTCCCTTGCCTGCGCCTGTCCCAACTCCTGAGACACCTATACCACCATCCTCCTCATCTACACCACCACCCTCCTCATCTACACCACCACCCTCCTCAGGTGATATCGTTCCTCCGATGTCTCCCATACCACTACCTACACGAAGGACTACTCGCAGCAATGCGGGAAATCCTCCGGACAGATATGGTTGGGATCTTGCTAAGTTTGTTTCTTATGATCATATATCTTCTTCTCATGGAGCATTTATAGCATCTTTGGATAGTATTACTGTACCTAACAATTGGCAGGTTGCCAAGAACGATCCAAAGTGGAAAGCGACAATGCACGAGGAGTTGGAAGCTCTTGAGAAGAATCACACTTGGGAGCTGGTGAGACTGCCAGAAGGGAAAAGAGCAGTTGGATGTAAATGGGTTTTTACTGTGAAACAGAACCCAGATGGACAGGTTGAGCGCTATAAAGCTCGACTGGTAGCAAAAGGATACAGTCAGACGTACGGCATCGACTATGACGAGACCTTTGCACCAGTGGCGAAGATGAGCACTGTCAGGACCTTAATCTCCCTGGCAGCCAATGGAGGGTGGAAGCTACACCAACTGGATGTGAAGAATGCATTTCTTCATGGAGATCTAGTAGAGGAGGTGTACATGGAGATACCACCAGGATTCGGCACAAAACAGACAGAAGGCAAGGTCTGCAGACTGAAGAAGTCTCTCTATGGACTGAAGCAGTCTCCTCGGGCATGGTTTGACAGGTTCAGGAGAGCAATGATAGGGATGAGATATCAGCAGATCAATGCTGATCACACTGTCTTCTTCAGACAGAGTGGAGGCCATATCACCATGCTTGCAGTATATGTAGATGATATGATTATCACAGGCAATGATGAGCAGGAGATCGCCCAACTCAAAGTAAAACTTGGCAAGGAGTTCGAGGTGAAAGATCTTGGCCCTCTTCGATACTTCCTTGGGATTGAGATTGCTCGAGATAATGAGGGAATCGTTCTTTCTCAAAGGAAGTACGCACTGGACCTGCTTACAGAAACAGGGATGATGGGATGTAAACCAGCTACGACACCGATAGACCAGAAGTTTAAACTGGATGCTGAAGCTGGAGAACCAGTTGACCGGGATAGATATCAGAGATTGGTGGGCAAGTTAATCTACTTAAGCCACACTCGACCTGATATCAGCTTTGCGGTAAGTGTAGTAAGCCGCTACATGCATGACCCCCGGAAGGGTCACATGGACGCAGTGTACCAGATTCTGAGGTACTTGAAGGGAGCCCCCGGGAAGGGACTGATCTTCAGAAGAAATAATCATGTAGGCATTGAGGGCTATTGTGATTCTGACTGGGCTAGCTGTGCTGACGACAGGAGATCCACATCGGGATACTGCATATTTGTAGGAGGCAACTTGGTCTCTTGGAGGAGTAAGAAGCAGTCAGTAGTGGCCAGATCAACAGCTGAAGCAGAGTATAGAGCTATGGCCTTGGGAGTCACAGAACTGTTGTGGTTGAAGAATATGCTGACGGAGCTAAAGCTGGACCAGGGAGCAAAGATGAAGCTATGGTGTGACAACCAGTCAGCTATTAATATTGCCAACAATCCAGTGCAGCATGACAGGACCAAACATATTGAGATTGACAGATTCTTCATCAAAGAAAAACTGGATAAAGGAGAACTAGAGCTGGGCTATGTTCCAACCAAAGATCAGGTAGCAGACGGACTGACAAAGGGGCTTAGTTCTATCAACATGATGAGAGGATGTGACAAGATGGACTTAGTGAATATCTTTCGCCCACCTTGAGGGGGAGTGTTGATATATAGTGTTATTGGGCTTTAGTCCCACATTGGCTAGAATGATAGGAGAGGAGGCTAGCCTCTCCTATATATATGTTGTTATTCCATTCACAATAAAAGAACTTCAAGTCTCAACAACACCCACCAAGTTATTAAGCAGAAATGGAGAAGAGAGATCCGGAAAGGATGTATATGACACTTTTGGCGAGAAAATGTGTCCCATCGAAGTGCATATAGAGAGAGAAACCTTGTCATCCTCGTGAAATTGTACAAAAAGAAACTTGATACATGTTTTGCATCTGATATTACTTATGTGACGAATTTATAGAAGATTTATAGTGACGAATTTTTTTTTTGAATTCTCATTTGGCATCTGGTATTACTTATGTATGTAGATGCGATGTTGATATCTTTGGTTTGATCATCAAACATTGAGCATGCTGTTATGGTAGACTAATAAGAAAGTAGGAAACATAATGGTCTATTTTATATTGCCTAAATATGGAAGTCAATAAGCACAAACATAGTTGTTGACAGTGAGATGATGTAATAGAAGGCAAACAAAACTTTAATTTGTCAACAATAAAAAAATTGAATCAGCATATTTAGAAGCTTCAAACCCAAAACATATATGTGTGTATTTTTTTTCAAAAATCAGCTCGATGGTTTCATAGTATGTAACTAACATATATTACAATAGTTGAATTGGATTGTAAGACTGAAATAAAAAGGTGAGAGTATCTATTTAAAAAATAAAAAATAAAAAATACGGACGATTTCACCTTTTAATCTCAGTCTTACAATCTAATCGAACGGTTGTAACATAGGTTGATTTCATAATATGAAATCGTCAAACAGTAACTGTGACTGCAAAGAGGGACACAAATTAGTAGATCCATCAGTGCTTGGGTTCTCCAAGAATTGACGAAGACACCCACCAAATTATCAAGCAGAAATGGAGAAGAGAGATCCGGATAGGATGTATATGACACTTTTGGCGAGAAAATGTGTCCATCGAAGTGCATATAGAGATAGAAACCTTGTCATCCTCGTGAATTTGTACAAAAGAAACTTGATACATGTTTTGCTTAGAGCGGAAGATTTATAGTGATGAATTTTTTTGAATTTTCATTTGGCATCTGGTATTACTTAGATGGGATGTTGGTATCTTTGGTTTGATCATCAAACGTTGTCCATGGCTGTTATGGTAGACTAATAAGAAAGAAGGAGAAATAGTGGTCTATTATATGTTGCCTACAGATGAAAGTCAATAAGCACAAACATAGTTGTTGACAGTGAGATGATGTAATATAAAGGCAAACAAAACTTTAATTTTGTTGGAGTGGGTGGGATTTCCAACCTATGTGGAGAATATTCCGGAGTGCGACGAGCGCAGTCTGTGTGTCAGAGAAGCTCGGGGAGGTGGCGAGGCCAGTCGGAGAAGACGAAGAAGCTCGGGAGCAGTCGGGAGGAGCTATTGGAATTCTAGAACTGTTCTGTTGCCAGAACACAGAGTTCTGGCCGAACTCTTGTGTCGGGGCTGAAGCATTTTTCAGGATGATTTAATCACCGTTGGATCGTATCCTACGGTCCATGTTTTGCTACGGATTAGGAGGTTTATACATGGTTATTCCTAACCCTAATCACAACAACACAACATTGAAGAACAAGAGAGAGAAAAGAGGCAAGAGTGCCATTACAACTTTGAGAGAGAAGAAGGAAAATTGAAGGCCATTTTCGAAGGAGGATCGTGTTCGGGTAATATCTACTCGTCGTCCTTGTTCTTCGTAGCTTTGTAATCATTATTCTTGCTTCTAAGTGTTGTGGGATCCGATTTGGACCGGGAGAAGTATGTAGATGGTGTAATCCTTTATTTCATTAGTGAATGCTTCTCAGGGTTGGACTCCGATCGTCCCGTGGTTTTTTCCCGCAAGGATTTTTCACGTCAAAAATTCTATGTGTCTGCGTGGTTGTTTTTGTGTTTTGGTGTGCGTTGTATTGCTCGGTTCTCTCGCAGGTACACTCTAGTTTGGGAAAAGGTTTCCGCGTTTCTTTTCCAACAAAGTGGTATCAGAGCCAGGTTTTGGAATTCAGAAGGGTGTCAGGAGTTGACAGAATACTAGAGAGGAGAGATGGACGCGAAGCCGGTGCACATAATGATCCTGAACGGCCCCAACTATCACTATTGGCGGAGCAAGATGAAAGATTTGATGTTTGTCAAGAAGCTGCATCTGCCCGTATTTGCATCCGAGAAGTCCAGTGATAAATCCGAGGAGGACTGAAAATTCGAGCATATATAGGTGTGCGGATATATCAGGCAGTTCGTTGACGAGAACGTGTACAACCACGTTGCTAATATTGACCACGCGAAGACGTAATGGGATAAGCTGGAATCTTTGTACGTGAAGAAGACCGGGATAAACAAGTTGTTCCTGATCCGGACGATAATGGGTCTGCGGTACAAAGATGGGGCGTCTATCACAGATCACTTGAGTGATTTCCAGGGCTTGGTTGACCAACTATCTTCAATGGGAGTCATGTTCGACGACGAAGTTCAGGGACTATGGCTGCTGTGTACATTGTCAGACTTGTGGGAGACAGTACGAGTATCTATGTTCGCTTTTGCTCCAGAGGGCGTGGTCAGTCTGGAGTTTGCCAAGAGCGGGGTGTTGAATGAAGAGATGCGGAGACGTTCTCAGGGCACTTCATCCACATCCCACCACTCAGAGGCATTAGTTTCAGAAAGCCACGGAAGGGGCAAAAGCAGGGGTCCAGGTAGTGGCAGAGACAAGAGCAGGAGGAAATCTAAGGGTCAGTACGAGGAATCAGAGTGTTACCACTGTGGCAAGAAGGGCCACATCAAGCGGAATTGTTTCGCTTGGAAGAGAGAGAAGAAGGGCGACAAGGGGAAGCAGGACGAGAATACTACAACGGCGGCCTCAATACATGGAGGCGATGTGATCGTCGTAGGTGATGAGGTTATCACAAACCTCACCTGCGATGACAATTCTTGGCTGGTGGACTCAGGGGCTTCAGCGCATGTATCTCACAACAAGGCACTATTTGTCACTTATACGACAGGCGACTGTGGAGTGTTGAAGATGGGCAATGGAGACGTGTTGAAGACGGTTGATGTGTACTTGAGAACGAAGACGGGTGCAGTTCTTGTTCTCAAAGATGTTCGTCATGTTCTTGATATCAGTTTCAACCTGGTGTCGGTTGGAAGGTTGGATGACGAGGGATTCTTCAGTCTCTTCAGGAATAGTCAGCAGAAGCTTTCCAGAGGTTCGATGGTGATTGCCAGAGGAAGCAAGAAGTCTGGTCTCTACTATATGGAGGGGAGCGCACATGGAGCACAGAAGGTAAACGCGGTCAGTGATGCGTCTACCGAGTTGTGGCACAGGCGGCTCGACCATATCAGCGAGAAGGGGATGAGCTACTTGGTGAATAGGAAGGTGATTCCAGGGCTCAAGTCTACAAAGTTGGAGAAATGCACGCACGGCTTAGCTGGGAAGCAAAATAGGGTGTCTTTCCAAAGTCACCCAAGTTCAAGGAAGCCGGCGTTGCTCAAGTTGATTCACTCGGATGTCTGCGATCCTATGAAGGTAAAATCTATTGGTGGTGCTTCTTACTTTGTAACTTTTATTGATAATTGTTCCAGGAAGGTTTGGGTCTATGCCTTAAAGACCAAGGACCAGGTGCTGCCTACTTTCAAAGAGTTTCAGGCCTCTGTTGAAAGAGAGACGGACAGAAAGTTATTGTGTGTTCGGTCCGACAACGACGGCGAATACATTGGTCCCTTTGATGCTTATTGTAGAGAGCAGGGGATACGACACCAGAAGATTCGGCCCAAGACACCTCAGCTCAATGGTGTAGCGGAGCGCATGAACAGGACACTGATGGAGAGGGTGCGGTGTTTGTTGTCAGAAACAAACTTGCCGGGCAGTTATTGGGGCAAGGTTCTTCTTACAGCTACTTATGTTATTAGTTTGTCTCCTAGTACTCCGTTGCAGGGTGATGTGCCTGAAAAAGTATGGTACGACAAAGAGCCGTCATACAATCACCTTCGAGTGTTTGGCTGTAAGGCCTTCGTGCATGTACCGAAGGACAAGAGGACCAAACTTGAGCCGAAGATGAGACGATGCATCTTTGTCGGCTACGATCGGGATGAGTTTGGCTATAGACTCTGCGACCCGGTGGAAAGAAAGCTCTACAGAAGTAAGGACATGGTTTTCGTCGAGGATCAGACCATGGCCAACACTCAGGATTCCGAGACGCCTTCTGGGGTTGAGGAATTGCCTGAGTTAGAGTCGTTTTGCTTCGAGCAGTTTCCAGAGGACATCGCAAAGGATCCAATTATGGGGGAGCTAGTATAGGGAGTAGCTCCCAACCTTGATCATCAGTCTGCTGATGGTGGTCAGGGTGTCCCTCAGGAGGATGAGCATGCCGGAGAGGTAGTTCCTGAAGGGGAGGAGGCTGTTGGTATACAGCCAGCACCAGTGGCTCTACTGAGAAGGAGCGACAAAGATCGTCAACCATCTACGAGATACTCACCTGGTGAGTATGTGCTATTGACTGATGGTAGAGAGCCCGAAAGTTTTGTAGAGGCTATGGAAGATGAACAAAGGCAGGAGTGGATACAGGCTATGCAGGAGGAGATGGGTTCCTTATACGCCAATTCTACTTATGAGCTGGTACGGTTGCCAAAGGAAAAGAAGGCTTTGAAGAATCGATGGGTGCTTAGTGTGAAGTAGACGGATGATGCTACTCGCCCTCATTACAAAGCAAGGCTGGTAGTTAAAGGCTACGGTCAGCGAAAAGGCATAGATTATGATGAGATCTTTTCGTCTGCCATCAAGCATTCATCTATTCGGGTGGTGCTAGCATTGGCAGCCAGTCTCGACTTGGAGGTCGAGCAGATGGACGTGAAGACGACATTCCTTCACGGTAATCTTGAGGAGGAGTTATACGTGGAGCAGACAGAGGGATTCTGTGAGAAGGGCAAGTCATATTTGGTCTTTCGGTTGAGGAAGAGCTTGTATGGTCTGAAGCAGGCTCCGAGGCAATGGTACAGGAAGTTCGAGTCGTTTATGGAAGACATGGCTATGCACGGACGACGTCGGATTACTGTGTATTTGTGAGGTATTTTGCCGAGGATGATTTCATCATTTTATTGTTCTATGTTGATGATATGCTATTAGTGGGTCAGAATGCCACTAGGATAGCGGAGTTAAAGCGCCAACTGGGTGTGATCTTCTTTATGAAGGATTTGGGCACAGCAAAAACTATTCTTGGGATGGAGATCAGCCGAGAGAGAGAGAGAGTCCAAGCTGCTACATTTATCCCAAAAGCAGTACATTCACCGGGTACTTCAGTATTTCGTTATGGATGGGTCTAAGAAAGTGAGTTGCCCCCTGCAGCCCACTTTAAGTTCACTAAGGAGCAGTGCCCATCTACTGAGGACGAAAAGGAAGATATGGAGCGGGTTCCATATGTTTCAGCTGTGGAAAGCCTTATGTATGCTATGGTGTATACGAGGCCAGACATCGCTCATGCAGTTGGCATAGTTAGCAGGTATCTTTCAAATCCTGGAAGGGTACATTGGAGTGCGGTCAGGTAGATTCTACGATACCTTCAGGGCACTGCCGATTGGAGACTTTCTTTTGGTGGTGACGAGTCGAAGCTGGTTGGGTATACCGATGCTGATATCGCTGGAGATGTAGATACGAGACGATCAACTTCGGGCTATGTGATGATGTTTGCCGGAGGAGTGGTATCATGGCAGTCGCGGTTGCAGAAGTGTGTTCCCTTGTCGACGACGGAGGCAGAATACATTACGGCGACGGAGGCTTGCAAAGAACTACTGTGGATGAAGAAGCTGTTGCAGGAAATGGGGCTGAAGCAACAGCAGTATACTTTGCTTTGCGACTGTCAGAGTACAATTCACCTTGTGAAGAACCAGACATTTTATACTCGATCCAAGCACATCAAGACTCGGTATCATTGGATACGGGATGTGGTTGAGAAAAGGACGCGGCGCTTGAGAAGGTTCATACTGATGACAATGGAGCGGACATGCTCACGAAGGTTCTACCAAGGGAAAAGTTTGAGTACTGCAGGCAGATCGTCGGGATGACGACCTCCTCCACCTAGTTGTGAAGGGAGAGATTTGTTGGAGTGGGTGAGATTCCCAACCTATGTGGAGAAGACCCCGGAGTGCGACAAGCGTCGTCTGTGTGTCAGAGAAGCTCGGGAAGGTAACGAGGCCAGTCGGAGAAGACAAAGAAGCTCGAAAGCAGTCGGGAGGAGCTGCTGAAAGGAGGGGGCAGAGTTCAGGCCGAACTCTGCCCCAGGGGAGAGTTCTGGCCGAACTCTGCCTCCCCGTTCTAGAACTGTTCTGTTGCTAGAACACAGAGTTCTGGCCGAACTCTGTGTCAGGACAGAGTTCTGGCCCAACTCTGTGTGTCGGGGCTGAAGCATTTTTCAGGGTGATTTAGTCACCATTGTATCGTGTACTACGGTCCATGTTTTGCTGCGGATTAGGGGGTTTATACATGGTTATTCCTAACCCTAATGACAACAACACAACATTGAAGAACAAGAGAGAGAAAAGAGGCAAGAGTGCCATTGCAACTTTGGGATAGAATAAGGAGGATTGAAGGCCATTTTCGAAGGAGGATTGTGTTCGAGTAATATCTACTCGTCGTCCTTGTTCTTCGTAGCTTTGTGATCATTATTCTTGCTTCTAAGTGTTGTGGGGATCCGATTTGGATCGGAAGAAGTTTGTAAAGGGTGTAATCCTTTATTTCATTAGTGAAAGCTTCTCAGGGTTGGACTCCGATCGTCCCGTGGTTTTTTCCCGCAAGGGATTTCCACGTCAAAAATTCTCTGTGTCTGCGTGGTTTGTTTTGGTGTTTTGGTTCGTGCGTTGTATTGCTCGGTTCTCTCGCAGGTACCCTCTAGTTTTGGGAAAGGTTTCCGTATTTCTTTTCCAACAAATTTGTCAAGCCAAAAAAAAATATTGAATCAGCATATTTAGAAGCTTCAAACCCAAAACATATATAAGTGTGTGTGTGTGTGTGTGTGTGTGTGCTTTTTGAAAAATCAGCTGCACGGTTTCATAAGTATGGAACTAAGGTATATTACAACTGTTAAATTGGATTATAAGACCAAACTAAAAAGATGAGAGTATCTACTTAAAAGATATGGACGGTTTCACCTTTTAATCTCAGTTTTACAATCCAATCGAACGGTTGTAACCTAGGTTGGTTCCATATATAATATGAAATCATCTAGCTGGTTTTTGAGGTTGGTTCCTATAAATATCAAGTAAATTCATATTACCCAAAAGTTTATTCCTAGTCTAATCTAGAGTCTCATATCCCTAGTTTTAATTTACCTGAAGATTTTATAGCTACGCTAGCTTAGTTTCAAAACACGAAAAAGTCAAGCGAACGTCGTCTACATATAAATGTCCTTCTATTTATGCCTATACTCTATTAAGGTATTATAAATTACAATTTTGGGGTAGGTTTTACAACCACGCATATGGAGTTAAGAATTTACATGCTTCTACATTCATGTGTGTGTGTGTGCTTTATAAAAATAAAAATAGTATGTGTGTGCGTGTGAATTGTTAACTGATCCTAAAAAAAGTAGAAAGAAAATTTAATAATTTTATATGTCCTCACATGATTACTATATTGGTTTAGGTGAGTTGGTTTACCGCTCACCAGCACATTCTCCAATGTGCTCACCCCCTCCTGTACATGTATGAGGAGTCGCTTGGACGTTCTGAGACGTTTGGAGCTCGTCTAGCAATCTGGAAGATAAAATCTTTGTTTATAAATTACATAATATATGGAACATTGCAAATACCTTATATTTGCGAATTTTAAGCCTTATAACATCATTCATTGTAATAATATCTATTGTTTACAGTTGAGTTATTCTTTTCGCCTAAGAGTCATTGTAATTTTACTGAAAATTATTAAAAAAGAGAATTATTTTTCATATATTTTTGTCTATCAATTTTTTGCTTATTTCTATCGAACGACTTTGTTATTTAGATTTTTTTAACAATCGTATCTTGTTCTTGTCTTGTACAGGTACAATTTAGATTTATACGTTATCTCGTCTAGTGATGACTTTTGGTTCTACAGCACCGAAACATGATATAATGGTAACATAACATTGTTAACTTCCTTGGACCCCCAATTTATTCTCTTCAACTCTAAGTCACTTTCGTGGTTAGCGTCTTTTGTCCTCCTTAATATTATACTAGAAGTTCCATACAATAAGTCTATATATGTTATTATTCTGATGTAGATATTTTGTTAATTTGTAATGTCTTCGAAGAGCAAGAACAATTGGTTTGAGACGACTATAAGTCGTGATGTTTGAAAATGGATAATTTGTATATTGAATGATACACAGAATAACAGTAAATGTATTGCAATAAGTTGTTTTCTTATTATTATTACACGAGATGAAGGAAGTGTGCCTAAACTATAACAAATGAAAACAAATTAAATTGTTCAAGTAGAATGGTTATAATTTGATTTCAAGTGATTACCAAGTGGCAAGTAAGTAGATTGATATTTATGATCGATGGGGCCACCATAATAAGAATTGTCCGAAAGTGCGTTGACTCGGTGTGTGGAGAAGAAATATTTGTGTGCTGAGTGGCTTAGTTCTCTGAGTGGCGTACTATTTATCCCTTGTGGTGTATGCTTGATTGATGATATTGATATTGATAAGCATATTAGTAATGGATGGGGTAACAAGAGGTCTCGGTTTAGAGTTATGTTTGGTTATATATAACTTTGAATGTCCCTTGTTGAATTGGTTCGGATGATCAAGAACAACTTTTGGTAGTAAGATAGTATTAGACAAGAATTCGAATTTATAAAATGGATGGCTTGGTTTGAAAATCAATATGGAATGTATATTATTTGTGGCTTACATCGATTAGATTAAAATTTAAGTTGAATGCAAAGACATTGTGATACAATTAGAAGTTTATTTGGACCATATGAGAATGATCCTAACAATTTAGATATTTTATTGCTCGCCAACCTAAGATAGCTTACAGCTGATTTTGGCCTTAAGTGTGGAATAGTTGGTCTTATACCTAGTTTGTATCAAAGGTCGATAGGCGTTAACTCGTAGATATTATGGCCGGATGAACGATGATAATGTAAGATAATGAATCATTGAATTATATTGTTTTGTTAGATTCTAGCTATATAGACATAGATGAATGAAATGATAGTATTAGAATTTTCTATGACTTGGTTAGGTGAACATAAGCATGGTATGAATGGATATTAGTTAAACTCTATATTTTAGCAAATGTTAAAAATCCATGCGATTGATTTGATAAATTCGGAGTGGCAAAAATTGATGGATTATGATAATTTTTGGATATATATATATATACACATACACTTAGGATCCTAAGGGTTTAAATTTTTTTAGGACATAATATGTCACGCCCCAAACCAAAATACTGGATAGTAGGGGCAAAACAAAGCCAGCTACATATGTCAGAGTATGCCTGTCGCGAGGAGTAACAACCGCAGATCTAAGCAGGCGACAGGTCATCCAGAGAAAGATAGGGAGAATCCTCGGGCTCCAGCGATAAATTTGGCCAAACAAAACCAGTGGGGTCAGACCCCCAAATAGTAAGTACCACAGGAAAGCTCAAGGTGAACGACAAAGCCCAACAATAACACAACAATACTGTAACTGCCTATTTTAAAAAAATGAGGATAATGTCACGACCCGCACCCACTGTTAGGGTACGAGTACGTAACAGCGCCCAGCCTACGCCGCAGTGTCGGCGGTAGAACGCTGTTCTAAGTCTCTAACTAACCATCAACTCATGCAGTAAATAGTGTACTCATCAAGATCAACTCCGAACGGAGGACAAGTATAAGATATGGTGTAACTCAATCACAGTCTAAGCACGATAAGATAACACCGAATATAACTGAGAAATTGAAGACAACAAAACTACTAATAAAAATAACAACAAACTCAAACAATCTCAAATACATCTCAAGTCTCAAATCTCTATATACAACTCCAGATCTAAACAGGAAAACTAAAACAAGACAGACTAACTAAACTCCTGATCACTCCTGAGTGTCGGGGCCATAGGTAGCTAAACCATCTCCACAGTAATATGTAGGGCATGTGTCCTCAGGGCGTGTCACCTGTAAAATTTTCAACAGATCCAGTCAGGACAGGAACGAGCACATCTCATCTAAAAAACCCAAGTAAATGACAGAGAACTATACGTCAGTTATAGACAGTTATATGATGAAAATGGCAGTTTATATTCAGGTGATGGTAAGAAAGAGAGATAAAGTGCAAGAAAAGTAAATACTAAACAAGAGAAGAATCATAGCAATGAAGACTATAAAAATAGAACTAGCTGAACCAGGGTAATATGATATAAAGTCCAGACAGAAAATGTAACCAGTGTAAAACCTATGTAAATCCAGTACGGGATGAATCTAATACAAGATGAATCCAGTAAGGGACGATTCCAGTTATAATGATCAACGATTCCAGGGTGAGTCCAGCCTATACTCTAGCACTGTGTTTTAAAATACCGAGATCGACATGTAAACAGCTATGGATAATCAGGCACATCCCTCACTGATCAGGCGAGAGATGGCTATGCTTCCAGTAGATTCCAGTAGGGAGATTCCAGATTGGGGTATGTCTACATATCTCACTCTAGTATTTCCCCTCCCAGCAAGTGAATCCAGAATTTCTGACACAATGATTCAAGATGAGTCCAGCCAAAATATAATGATACCAGTAAATGATTCCAGTTAAATGATTCCAGTAAAATAATTTCAGTAGGTGATTCCAATAATAGAGATGATACCAGTAATAGAGGCCAGAAAATAAAAGTGTGTCGTATACATGAATCCAGAAATATCCACACGTGTTGTAACATAGAATCGCATACAACTAACTAGAACTGAAGTACAGTAATTGACAAGTAAATGAGAGAACTATCAGAGAATGTACTCGCCTGCTACTCTGAAAAGAGTAGTATAATATCAGATGTCTGCACCAGAGTCACAATGTCCTAACAGAGAAATATAGGTTATAATGTGCTTAAATAAGACCAATGAAGTCTATGATGCAATCTACATATTTCTAAGTCAAATCTAGTCAAAGTCAACTCCAAGTCAAACCTGGTCAACTGTCTAGGTCAAACTAGGTCCCAGTCAAACTTGGTCAACCCAAGTCAATACTCTAGTCAAACTAGGTCAATTGGTCACATCTAGGCTAATGTTGACTTTTGGTCAACTCTAGTCAACCTGGACTAGTCAAACTAAGTCAATTAGGTCAAACTTAGTCTAGTCAAGTCTCACTAGGCCTAACCAAGCCTAGACTAGCAAGCACACATCAAAACTGGGCTATACAAGCCAACACATATTGACTGGGCATTCATGCCATAAACATAAGCTAGAAATCGTAGGCTATAGGCCATAGGCTAGTATACAATTTCAATCACAAGGCAAGGTGAACAACAACAATGTATAACAAATTAGATACTATATAATATATACCTATCCTCCATTCATTGCATACTTACATGCCTAACATTATATAATATATAGTGTATAGGGAGAATGAGGGGAAAAAAGAGTGTATGGATATGTATAGGCTAGTGCAATGTGTGTAGGCTAGGTGTATATATCAATGTGTGTGTGTGTATATAGAGAGTGGGCAAGTGACAGGAAAAACCATGTGTGTGAGGGTCTATTTCAGATTGTGTGTTAGGCTAGTTCATGGGTGAGAGTGTCATTAGTATTTTCATGTGTGTAGTGTCTAATGGTGTGTGTACATGTAATTCTAGAAAATAGTGTCAAATGAGGGGTGTGTGTATATATCAATCTCAGAAAATTGAGACAATTCTCAGGCAATTCAATTCCTGTGTAATGTGTGACAAGTGTGTGTGTGTAGTGTAAAACATAGGAAAATCAGTGTGTTGACAGGAATTAAACCCTGTATTGTGTCATCCTAATGTGTGTGTAATAGGGCTGTCCTCAGTTTAGGTGTAAGGGGGGTGTGTACTTGTATGTGTGGCAGTAACCAGTGGTAGGAATCAGAGAGTGAACATGTGGTTCAATGTGATGTGTGTGCAGGACTTAGGATAGGGTGTGTGATAGAAATCAGTGTGATATAGGAGTTTCAGTTCATTACAAAGTGTGTGTCAAGGTGCAGGAAGGAAAATCTGTGTGTGTATACATGTGTGGAGGGTGTATGAATAGAACAAACAGTGGCAGAACAGTCCCTTTATTCTCAGGTTTACATTGAAAACCATTCTCAGTTAGTATTCAGCCAAGGTTCAGGATCTCAGAGAATTCATTTTAGCCATAATGTGCATATTTACCTACATACCTATGTACATTAGCTATATATGTATACATTGCATATATACATTCAAGGAAACTAAATCAAGGTGAGAGGGTGAGGAACACTGTGTACATAGAAATGTGTGTAATGTAGGGTATCTCATAGGTTCTCAGGGAATTCAATGTAAATTCTAACAGTTCAAACAATGAACTCAAGTCCCAACTCCTATACCAACCAAATCCTATATCCCTACACAAACAAAACCCCTACATAATCTCATTAAAACTCAGTTGTGCATAACTGGGATCAAAAACAGTTTATATGACTGTCCTAAGTATTCAGTCCACTTGACAGTAAGGTAGCTCATGTATTATGGATAAATCTTGGTAGTCAATCATTACCAAAACAGTAAAAAAATAACTGACATTCAGAAAGAAGGAGAATCAGTGAGCTAATCCCAGGACTGGGTATCGGTCCAGAGCATTGAAAACTCAGGAAAACAAGGGATTAGTTCAATCCCTATGAACCCACCAATTGTGTACACACGTACGTATACTCAGATTCAGTCCAGGTTAGGCAATCTCAGGAACCCATATATCAGTTAAAAAAAGTAAGAGTGATACCCTATAAATCAAACCACATTTATTATCAACATAAAACCCAACACAATCTAACCTAACATGGAATCAACTGGCAGTGACTAACTGTACATGTATATGAATCCAATCATGAGGATTAAAACTTAAGATTCAGTCAAAAACCTTTTTAAAAACAGAATGAGTATTTATAAAAAAAAACTGGAATTCAGTTTTCATTGAATTGCCCATATACAAATTCAAATTCTATTTCCGTGATAACAAGTTAATCAAACTTTGAAAACCTATCCTAGAATGAACTAATACACATGTGGGAACCAATTTAGTGGTTTAAAACAGCATTTAAAACAGGTTAAACAGGAATTCAATTCAGAAAAATCGAAATAAGAACATGGTATCAGAGAATTTGGGAAATGAAGAATTAACAATGAAATTTTATTTAAAACCCAAATACAGAGGTTGGTAACTAATCTAACACATCCATACATGTTGTATCAAGTGGTTTCGTATCCAAAAAATTGGACACGAAGTGTCCAGACGCCTCGAGCGCACACAGACACACTCGAGCACACACAGTGTCGTACAGGTGTGTCACAGAGTCGTGTGCATGACACACACGTGACACATCGTGCTTGTGTCTAGATACTCGCCATGAAAGGGGAATGTGTCCCACTGCCTGAGTCGTGTCCACGAAACTTGTGGTGTCGTGTCGAACCGCGTATCAGCGCGCGTTTGCATGCGTATTCGACAGCTCGCGCGTGTCCCTGCGACTAGTGCGGGGAGGATTTCTCCTCGCACACAAAATGAGAGGCTCCCAAATTTTGGGAGCATGGTGGCAGTCACTGCCCCAACACCCACCCAAAATTTTGTGTGTCCTCGTGTCCTGTGTCGGAAGAACAACCCCGTGATGCAGGACACAGGGACAGTGCACATACAGCGTGTTCGTCCTCGTATGGACACGATACGACACCAAAATCAAGAATTAATAACAAAAATAATTAAGCAAGCCCTAGAGCTAAGATTCTATTCAAATACATTTCAAAAATTTGAACAAAATGTTGGTTGAGGCATTACATCAGACACATCAAATATGACACTGATACGTGTCCTATTAGGACACAAAATGGACACAACTTTTGGGGATTCTTTTCCTAGAGTTAGGTTAGGGCTAGGGCATCCTAGAAATGCAATTAAACAGGAATTTCATGGGTTAGAATAGATTATACCTATTGATGTGCAAAGCTCACAAAAGCCTCAAATGGAATGGTTCTCCAAGCCTCAAAAACTCCCACAAATTGATCCTACTCTGAAATATTCTTACACAAACAGAAAGAACAGAAGAATTAGGTCCTAATGCAATTGATTTGAAGGAAAATGGAGTTGAAATGGATTTCCTATGATTTTAGAAAGATGGAGACTCACCTCTTCCAAAACTTGCATAAATCCCAATGGAGGCTAGCCCTAAATTCTAGGAGGGGATTAAATAGGGGGAAAGGATCAATAGTGGCTGCCATGGGCTGATTAGGGTTAGGTTTGGTTAATGGTGTGGGCCTATGGGCTATAAGTCAAGTCATTAATCATGACTTATGAAGTCATAAGCCATATTAGTCAATCAACTCCAAATCTCTCCAAACAAGTTCCAATGACTTAAACTTCACTAAATTAGGTCAAACCAAGTTTACTTAACCAAACCAAGGGGTCTTAACCTATGTTAGTCACTAGGTTAGTCTTCTAGTCAACACTAGTCAAAGTCAACTATAGGCCCAAATCAATTCTACTAAAAATTACTAAAAATTATTATAAATAACCCTTAAATAATAATTATAATTACAAAATTTTAAAAATACCCTCATCTGGAAAACTGGGTGTTACAATCCTACCCCCTTAGAAAAATTTCGTCCTCGAAATTAAGATGATCGCACCTCTCCTAGGTTAAACCCCCAAACAGTCAAAATCGAAGCAATACAATCCTACTGGTCGTGATTCCACAGTCTCGAGCAGGATAGCTACACTATCTAGGCAATCACAAGCAATATCTGGCAGGTACTAATGGAATTACACAACAAGATGGAAAGAAGAACAGGAAGACAGACCTGCTAACCCGTCACCCGTAGCGTCGGTCTACTCGACTGTCAGCACAAAGCCCTGCCCCTCTGGGTTGTATCCCTCTGTTGGTACGGGGCACGGTGCTGTGCTACAGGTGGCCTAGCTCCCTCTCAAGTATCCACCCTGATATTCCACTCAAATTCTCTAGGGCACCATCTATATGGTATCTATCCTGCAATTTGATAATCATACCGTCTATCCAGAACCATGTTACCAGAATCCTCGTCACACCAGTAAGTATGGCTACGATAATCCATAGAGTCCACAACTAATGTAATACCTCTAGAATCATGGTATTTAAAATTTTTGCATTGCCGCTAGCTTGGCTGCGAAAACCTTAAATTTCCACACCCAAAAAATATATCCAAAATCAGACTCTATCTCATCACCCAACCAGCTGATATGGCTGCAAAAGACTCTAGATTCCATGACTGAGGCAACCTAGCCCATAATGTTATCTTGGTAGAAAATCAAGTCAATAATGAATACCAAGAATCAAATTCAACGATGAACAAGGAAGATAGACAGATACTGTCAGAATCAAATTTCGAGATAGTTTATAATGAGATTCTCAAGGGTCGTCCCAGAATCTTCTCAAGTAGTCCTAACTGTGATTGAGTGCCTCTTCGGTAAAGCCTATCTCTCAATCCTATCGCAGGCTCGCAGCAGTACAACTAAGTCGCGTACTACCACGATATCGCACTAATGCGATTCTCGACCTGTATGGGCCACCACTAAAAATGTGTCACCCCGCACCCACTGTGAGGGTACGAGTACGTAACAGCGTCCAGCCTACGCAGCAGTGTCGGCGGTAGATCGCTGTTCTAAGTCTCTAACTAACCATCAACTCATGCAGTATATAGTGTATCAATCAACTCCGAACGGACGACAAATATAATATGGTGTAACTCAATCACAGTCTAAGCACGATAAGATACACGAATATAATGAGAAATTGAAGACAACAAAACTACTAATAAAATAACAACAAACTCAAATAATCTCAAATATCTCAAGTCTCAAATCTCTATATACAACTCCAGATCTAAACAGGAAAACTAAAACAAGACAGACTAACTAAACTCCTGATCACTCCTGAGTGTCGGGGCCATAGATTGCTAAACCATCTCCACAGTAATATGTAGGGCATGTGTCCTCAGGGCGTGTCACCTGTAAAATTTTTAACAGGTCCAGTCAGGACAGGAACGAGCACATCTCATCTAGAAAATCCAAGTAAATGACAGGGAACTATACAGCAGTTATAGACAGTTATAATGATAAAAATGGCAGTTTATATTCAGGTGATGGTAAGAAAGAGAGATAAAGTGCAAGGGAAGTAAATACTAAACAAGAGAAGAATCATAGCAATGAAGACTGTAAAAATAGAACTAGCTGAACCAGGGTAATATGATATAAAGTCCAGAAAATATAACCAGTGTAAAACCTATGTAAATCCAGTACGGGATGAATCTAATACAAGATGAATCCAGTAAGGGACGATTCCAGTTATAGTGATCAACGATTCCAGGGTGAGTCCAGCCTATACTCTAGCAGTGTGTTTTAAAATACCGAGATCGACATGTAAACGGGTGTGGGTAATCAGGCATATCCCTCACTGATCAGGCAAGAGATGGCTATGCTTCCAGTAGATTCCAGTAGGAAGATTCCAGATTGGGGTATGTCTACATGTCTCACTCTAGTATTTCCCTCCCAGCAAGTGAATCCAGAATTTCTGACACAATGATTCAAGATGAGTCCAGCCAAATATAATGATACCAGTAAATGATTCCAGTTAAATGATTCCAGTAAAATGATTCCAATAGGTGATTCCAGTAATAGAGATGATACCAGTAATCGAGGCCAGAAAATAAAAGTGTGTCATATACATTAATCCAGAAATATCCACATGTGTTGTAACAGAGAATCGCATACAACTAACTAGAACTGAAGTACAGTAATTGACAAGTAAATGAGAGAACTATCAGAGAATGTACTCGCTGCTACTCTGAAAAAGTAGTATAATATCAGATGTCTGTACCAGAGTCACAATATCCTAAACAGAGAAATATAGGTTATAATGTGCTTAAAATAAGACCAATGAAGTCTATGATGCAATCTACATGTTTCTAAGTCAAATTTAGGTCAAAGTCAACTCCAAGTCAAACCTGGTCAACTGTCTAGGTCAAACTAGGTCCCAGTCAAACTTGGTCAACTCTGGGTCAACCCAAGTCAATACTCTAGTCAAACTAGGTCAATTGGTCACATCTAGACTAATGTGGACTTTTGGTCAACTCTAGTCAACCTGGACTAGTCAAACTAAGTCAATTAGGTCAAACTTAGTCTAGTCAAGTCTCACTAGGCCTAACCAAGCCTAGACTAGCAAGCACACATCAAAACTGGGCTATACAAGCTAACACATATTGACTGGACATTCATGCCATAAACTAAGCTAGAAACCATAGGCTATAGGCCATAGGCTAGTATACAATTTCAATCACAAGGCAAGGTGAACACAACAATGTATAACAAATTAGATACTATATAAATATACCTATCCTCCATTCATTGCATACTTACATGCCTAACATTATATAATATATAGTGTATAGGGAGAATGAGGGGAAAAGAGTGTATGGATATGTATAGGCTAGTGCAATGTGTGTAGACTAGGTGTATATCAATGTGTGTGTGTGTGTGTGTATATAGAGAGTGGGCAAGTGACAGGAAAAACCATGTGTGTGAGGGTCCATTTCAGATTGTGTGTGTTAGGCTAGTTCATGGGTGAGAGTCATTAGTGTTTTCATGTGTGTGTAGTGTCTAATGGTGTGTGTACATGTAATTCTAGAAAACAGTGTCAAATGAGGGTGTGTGTGTATATATCAATCTCAGAAAATTGAGACTAATTCTCAGGCAATTCAATTCCTGTGCAATGTGTGACAAGTTGTGTGTGTAGTGTAAAAACATAGGAAAATCAGTGTGTTGACAGGAATTAAACCCAGTGTTGTGTCATCCTAATGTGTGTAATAGGGCTGTCCTCAGTTTAGGTGCAAGGGGTGTGTGTGTACTTGTATGTGTGGCAGTAACCAGTGGTAGGAATCAGAGAGTGAACATGTGGTTCAATGTGATGTGTGTGCAGGACTTAGGATAGGGTGTGTGACAGAAATCGGTGTGATATATAGGAGTTTCAGTTCATTACAAACTGTGTGTCAAGGTGCAGGAAGGAAAATATGTGTGTATACATGTGTGGAGGGTGTGTGAATAGAACAAACAGTGGCAGAACAGTCCCTTTATTCTCAGGTTTACATTGAAAACCATTCTCAGTTAGTATTCAGCCAAGGTTCAGGATCTCAGAGAATTCATTTCAGCCATAATGTGCATATTTACCTACATACCTATGTACATTAGCTATATATATGTATACATTGCATATATACATTCAAGGAAACTAAATCAAGGTGAGAGGGTGAGGAACACTGTGTACATAGCAATGTGTGTAATGTAGGGTATCTCATAGGTTCTCAGGGAATTCAATAAATTCTAACAGTTCAACAATGAACTCAAGTCCCAACTCCTATACCAACCAAATCCTATATCCCTACACAAACAAAACCCCTACATAATCTCATTAAAACTCAGTTGTGCATAACTGGGATCAAAAACTTTATATGACTGTCCTAAGTATTCAGTCCACTTGACAGTAAGGTAGCTCATGTATTATGGATAAATCTTGGTAGTCAATCATTACCAAAACAGTAAAAAATAACTGACATTCAGAAAGAAGGAGAATCAGTGAGCTAATCCCAGGACTGGGTATCGGTCCAGAGCATTGAAAACTCAGGAAAACAAGGGATTAGTTCAATCCCCATGAACCCACCAATTGTGTACACACGTATGTATACTCAGATTCAGTCCAGGTTAGGCAATCTCAGGAACATATATCAGTTAAAAAAAGTAAGAGTGATACCCTATAAATCAAACCATATTTATTATCAACATAAAACCCAACACAATCTAACCTAACATGGAATCAACTGGCAGTGACTAACTGTACATGTATATGAATCCAATCATGAGGATTAAAACTTAAGATTCAGTCAAAAACCTTTTTAAAAAGAATGAGTATTTATAAAAAAACTGGGAATTCAGTTTTCATTGAATTGCCCATATACAAACTCAAATTCCATTTCCGTGATAACAAGTTCATCAAACTTTGAAAACCTATCCTAGAATGAACTAATACACATGTGGGAACCAATTTAGTGGTTTAAAAGCATTTAAAACAGGTTAAACAGGAATTCAATTCAGAAAAATTCGAAATAAGAACATGGTATCAGAGAATTTGGGAAATGAAGAATTAACAATGAAATTTTATTTAAAACCCAAATACAGAGGTTGGTAACTAATCTAACACATCCATACGTGTTGTATCAAGTGGTTTCGTGTCCAAAAAATCGGATACAAGTGTCCAGACGCCTCGAGCACACACAGACACACTCGAGCACACACAGTGTCGTGCAGGCGTGTCACAGAGTCGTGTGCATGACACACGACATGTGACACGTCGTGCTTGTGTCCAGATACTCGCCATGGATAGGGAACGTGTCCCACTGCCTGAGTCGTATCCACGAAACTTGTGGTTCATGTCGAACCGCGTATCAGCGCGCGTTTGCACGCGTATTCGACAGCTCGCGCGTGTCCCGTGCAACCAGTGCGGGAGGATTTCTCCTCGCACACAAAATGAGAGGCTCCCAAAATTTGGGAGCATGGTGGCAGTCACTGCCCCAACACCCACCCAAAATTTCGTGTGTCCTCGTGTCCTGTGTCGGGAGAAACAGACCCTGATGCAGGACACAGGGACAGTGCACATACAGCATGTTCGTGTCCTCGTGTGGACACGACACGACACCAAATTCAAGAATTAATAACAAAAATAATTAAGCAGTCCTAGAGCTAAGATTCTATTAAAACATTTCAAAAAATTTGAACAAAATGTTGGTTGAGGCATTACATCAAACATCAAATGACACTGATACGTGTCCTGTTAGGATACGAAATGGACACAACTTTTGGGGATTCCTATTCCTAGAGTTAGGTTAGGGCTAGGGCATCTTAGAATATAATTTAACAGGAATTTTATGGGTTAGAATAGATTATACCTATTGATGTGCAAAGCTCACAAAAGCCTCAAATGGAATGGTTCTCCAAGCCTCAAAAACTCCCACAAATTGATCCTACTCTAAATATTCTTACACAAACAGAAAGAACAGAAGAATTAGGTCCTAATGCAATTTTGAAGGAAAATGGAGTTGAAATGGATTTCCTATGATTTTAGAAAGATGGAGACTCACCTCTTCCAAAACTTGCACAAATCCCAATGGGGCTAGCCCTAAATTCTAGGAGGGGATTAAATAGGGGGAAAGGATCAATAGTGGCTGCCATGGGCTGATTAGGGTTAGGTTTGGTTAATGGTGTGGGCCTATGGGCTATAAGTCAAGTCATTAATCATGACTTATGAAGTCATAAGCCATATTAGTCAATCAACTCCAAATCTCTCCAAACAAGTTCCAATGACTTAAACTTCACTAATTAGGTCAAACCAAGTTTACTTAACCTAACCAAGGGGTCTTAACCTAGGTTAGTCACTAGGTTAGTCTTCTAGTCAATAGTAGTCAAAGTCAACTATAGGCCCAAATCAATTCTACTAAAAATCACTAAAATCATAATATGAAATAAATACCCTTAAATAATTATAATTACAAAATTTCAAAATACCCTCATCTGGAAAACTGGGTGTTACAGATAAATTTGTCATTTTTTATATTCTAATATTTTTGTGAATATTTATTTATTAATATTGTATTTGGGGATTAGTTTAGTCAGGTTTGAGTTTCGTCTAATTTTAACTTGTGTTAGTGGTCCGGGTAGCTTAGACTCTAGTCGGAGCCCAAAGATTGGCTAGGCATGGCCCACAAACTCGTCTCATTAGGCTAGTGCATTTAGACTAAACCCACATGATAAGTTTAGTCATTTAGAGCTTAGAACTTTGACCAATTTGACCCCAAATCCTTACATGACTTAAGTTAACCCAAGAGGGACTAGAGGGGGCAACATAGACATCTCATAACCCAATTAGGGCTCTCTTGAGGCCGGCCAAAGAGGAAAGGGCCTTTTTTTTCCCCAAATTGTGTTCTTTCCCAAACTTGAGAGCTTCCCTCTTGATTTCATCTTCTAAATCCAGTCATTTTCTCTTCCTCTCAATCCATCAAGGAGAGAGAGCCTACTTGGAGTGGGAAGCAAGGAGCTAGGAGAGGTCCAATTTCAAGGAGATCTCGTGTCAGAACCGTGTCCTTTGGTTGAATCATTGGAATACAACGCCCAATATGTACAACCCTCTCTCTATTTCATCTTTGCATTGCATTTTGATAGTTTTAAACCCATAAGAACCCCCCCATGTAAGACCAACCCTTATGATTGATTTAGAGGCTCTATTGAGCCCTCATTTGGTAGTTAGGATAGGTTTTGTGCCACCCATGGAGGAATTCCGAGGGTAACACACCAAGTGTTTGTAGAAATATCCAATAGGTCATTTTGGATTAAGTTGTCTCGGTTATGGAATCTATAGTCTTCCACAGCCATATTAGCAGGCATGACGAAGACATAGGGTCTGATTTTGGATGTATTTCTCGGGTTGAAGGAATTTAAGATTTTTGCAGCCAATCATGCGGCAGTGCAAAATGTTAGATACCACGATCTTAGAGGTATGTACCGTAGTTACGGACCTATGGTTTATTGCAGCCATACTTACTGGCTTGACGAGGATTCAGATAACATGATTCTGGGTAGACGGGTATGGTTATTAGATTACAGAATAGATACCCTATAGAGGGTATCCTAGTATATAGAGTAGGTATCAGTGGAGATGTTACTTGGGTATCTTAGAAGAGAGTGGGAGCTAGCCACCTGTGATGCAGCATCATGCCCCGCACCAGCAGCGGAATATACCCGCCAGGGTAGACTTTTGCGATGGCGGTCTAGGGGGCCAACACTGCAGGTGATGGGCTAGGAGGTTAGGTCTTGTTCTTTCCATTTTTCTGTCCATTCCATCCATTGATTGTTTGATTGATTTCTTACTACCTTTAGCTTGGATATTTAATGTTCATGCTATATTAATAGAAAACTCCAATGGAGACTACAATAACATGACACTGTAGAGATTAAAACCATGCATATTTATTCCTCTTTTCATAGAATTATATGTTGTATAACTTTGATAGAATTTTGTAGACTTTGATTATTGGGGGTTTGACCTAGAGAAGATACAACCATTTCAAATTTTGAGGACGAAATTTTTCTAAGGGAGGTAAGATTCTAACTGCCTTTTTAAAAAATGAGGATAAATTATCATTTTTAATATTCTAATAATTTGTGAATATTTATTTATTAATATTGTATTTTGGGGATTAGTTTAGTCAGGTTTGAGTTTCGTCTAGTTTTGACTTATGTTAGTGGTCAGGATAGCTTAGACTCTAGTCGGAGGCCAAAGATTAGCTAGGCATGGCCCATAAACTCATCTCATTAGGCTAGTACATTTAGACTAAACCCTATGACAAGTTTAGTCATTTAGAGTTTAGAACTTTGACCAATTTGACACCAAATCCTTACATGACTTAAGTTAACCAAAGAAGGACTAGAGGGGCAACTTAGACATTTCACAACCCAATTAGGGCTTGATGCCGGCCAAAGAGGGAAGCGTTCACTCCATTCTTTCATTCTATCGTAGCCTTTTTTTTTTCCCAAATAGTGTTCTTCCCCAAACTTGAGAGCTTCCTTCTTGATTTCATCTCCCAAATCCACTCATTTTCTCTATTCCTCTCATTCCATCAAGGAGAGGGAGCCTACTTGGAGTGGAGAGCAAGGAGCTAGGAGAGGAGTCTAATTTCAAGTAGTTCTCGTGTCGGAACCGTGTCTTTTGGTTGAAGCATTGGGATACAACTCCCAATAGGTATAACCCTCTCTCTATTTCATCTTTGCATTGCATTTTGATAGTTTTGAACCCATAGGAACCCACCCCCATGTAAGTACAACCCTTAGGATTGATTTAGAGGCTCTATTGAGACTTCATATTTGGTAGTTGGGACAGGTTTTGTGCCACCCATGGAGGAATTCCAAGGGTGATACACCAAGTGTTTGTAGAAATGGCCAATAGGTCATTTTGAATCCTAATTTCAGTTTTGAGCATGCATGAGGACATTTCTATGGTTAAGGTGTCCCATTAGTTTTTATATGGATTCGACATATGTATATGTAATTTTGGCCTACAAGTCATGTAAATATATAAATATATGTAATTTGGTATATATATATAGGTATGTGGACTGTTTAGATGATATGTGTATATATATAGTATGTGTGTGTTGTGTCTTGTGTGTGAGTGAGAGAGGGGGGAAGCATGGCAAGCTATAGGCCATTCCACTTGGCCTTGGTTGTGGCTTGGATTGGCCTTTTTTGGTTGGTGTATTTGTTTGTATGTTAGAGTGAGAGATAGGGATATTGAGCTTAGGTGTTGTGGTAGTGTGAATGTGCTTGTGTGCGTGTGAGTGAGGGATTAGATAGAGTATTTGTATGTGGTGTGGAGAGAGTGAGGGATTTAGTGTGATAGAGTGTGTGTATGTGTGTGTGTGTGTGTGTGTGTTGGAGGGAAGTAGAGTGTGCGTGCATTGGTGTGGGTGTGTGTGAAGAGAAGGAGAGAGGAGTCCTGCTGCAGCAGCAACTAAGCAGTGCAGCAACAACAGCTAAGCAGTGCAGCCAGCAGCTAAGCAGTGCAGCAACATGCAGCAACAACAGCCCTATTGCAGCAGCCCATAGCACCAGCAGCAGCATCAGCAGCAGCAGCTTTTAGCGATATGTATGGAGGCCTATTTGCCATTCCAATGAGTGTGTGTAGGTGTGATTTAGTTAGGATATATCTTAGATGAGGTGGATTAGTATCTCACTAGAACAATATCCTATGTTAGATATGTAGTTAGTGTCTTAGGATACTAGGAGTTAGTATCCTAGATGGCTGAGTTAGTATCTTAGGATATTGAAGTGAGTATCCTAAGATAGAAGTCAGTATCTTAGGATGATACAAGTTAGTATCCTAGAGATGGGTGAGTGTCCTAGATAAGTAAGTTAGTATCCTAAGGTATCTAAGGTATTAGTAAGGTAATAAGATATTACCTAGAGGATAAGGTAATTGGTATGATGTTAAGGTAGAGAGTAGATACTAGCCTAAGGTAATGGTATGATCTATTAGCCTAAGATATTGAGTTATCTACTAGCCTACGGGTAGGAAATTACTAGGGTAAGGGGGTTACCTAGACTAAGGTAATGGGGTATTACCTAGATGGATAGGGTAATAGGATATTTTGGTTGGTAATGACTGGAAATAGGATATCTTGGTAGATAATGACTAAAAATAGGATATCTTGATAGGTAATGACTAGAAATATGATACTTGGCCTAGATTTGACCCTGTTTGACCAATGTTAACTATTTTGACTGAAAGTCAAAGTAGAGTCAACATCTGACCTAGATTAGACTAGGAGTTGACCAGAGTTGACCAAAAGTCAACTGTAGGTCAACCCTTGACCTAGTTTGACTTTGTTTGACCTAGTCTGACCTTGTTTGACTTAGCTTGACCTAGTTTGACTTTGTTTGACCTTGTTTGACCTAGATTGTATAGCATGTACTAGAAAATCATGCCTAACACTGTTAAACTCTATTTAACTCATGTAATCTCATCTTTAGGTTTGTGACTTCACTCTGAGCCTCGATTCACTGTTGACATTTTCCATCGAACTGCAGACGAGTACATTATCTGATAATATTCTGTTTATGATATCATCTATGTTTCTTGTATTTAGTGTAGATATCCTTGTTCTCTTGACACATTGTTCACACAGATTGGTATTTGTCTGGATTCCGTCATGAGATGTTATTCCTTGTATTCCTTGGTATATCTTGTGCAAACCTTGTCCTTGTGCATTGTATAGACACGATTCCTGTGAAGGCTCGCGACCTTCTCAAAGAATTCGTGTCATAACGTGTCATGGTTGGATCTACTATACTAGTCGGGGGCGAGAGTTAGCTTAGATATGTGATCAGTACCCTTCTTGTATCAAGTCTTGAACCTTGAACAGTATTAATCATACACCGCACGTATGATTAACTAGGCCAACTCTTGTATCATGCTCCTAAGCCGATCATATGTTAAAACTAGTGCTAACTCAAATAGATAGTAGTTTCTTGATTTTTATACATGATATACATTGTTTTCTTGCTCTTACATTCATTTACAGTCTTGATATGTCTTACCATGCTCATACGTATCACTTTATCTTGTATATTCTCTCTATTTACTGCTACATATTCTTTATCGTCTAACTAGAACTATTGTTGAAGATTGTGCTTGTTCCATCCTGACTGGATATATTGACAAAATTTTACAGATTATGGCGAGGACGAGTGCCCTATCTACTATGGTCCTCATGACGTAGTGGGCGTAGACCGGGAGACCCTTGTCCAGCAGGGGTTTGTTCCAACCGATGAGGCATTAGGGATAGCTCAGCTAGATTAGTTTGGTACTGGAGTTTGTTTCCATATTACACCTTGACTTCTTATTATTTTAGAATCTGTATTTGAGATTGTTGACTCTGGACTTGTATTACTCCTGTGTTGGATTTCTGGATATTTTTATATCTTGTTGTCTTTACTTTTCCGTATCTTCTAACTTTCTTAGAATATTGTGATTGAGTATATTATTTTGTCATTGCTTGTCCCCGTTTGGGATTGACCATCTCGATAGGTTTCGATATTATAATTAGATAGATAGTAGACCTAGATAGCATTCTATGCTGTTTATGCGGCATAGACTGGGACGCTGTCACGCACTCGTGCCCCTACTCCGGGTGCGGGTCGTGACAAGCACAATAAATAAATAAATAAAAGGCGGGTCGAGACTAGTGCGGTACTAATGCACGTATCTCGAGAATATTAATAACTGAATGGAAATACTGAACAATATAGCTATAGAACATAATAATGATGAGCAACAAGGAACTTAGGAACTACTAGAAATCTGAGCCACAACCCTAAACCAAACAAGGACCAGGGTTGTAGAACTTTTTTCAAGCAGAACATAGCCTCTGGCCACTCACCGACACAAGAGCATATAAAGCAACGCACAACCAAAAGTGCACGGCCAATCATTGTCTACGGCTTGCTATCATTAGCTGGCTAGGGTTATCACAATCCTAACTACTAGTACGTAAGTTGAGGAACTTCACTACCACCTACACTACAGTAACTAGGGTGCCAAGGGGGCGACGACGGTAGAAAGAAAAGAAATACAAGCAATCAATAATCTCTATCAATAGTAGACAAACAACATCTACTAAAAAACAAACATATAAATAGTAGATAAACATCTACTCAAAATCATATCAATAGTAGATAAACATCCTCAATCAATAGAGGTCAGGGGCTTATGCCAATCGGGGTTATTCCTGCCATTGTGGGGGGCCATAGCGACCCGAGTCGCGGTAGCATGAAGTGTCCTCCTCTCCCAATGATCTATATGAGTTTACTAGTCAATTACCTAAAAGATTCATTTTTAATTCTCAAGTCATGGACACTCAAGAATCATCCTATAATGACGAGTCATGGGTACAAGTCATTTACGAGATATCTCTGGCAAATGTTCTCAATACCCATTATGCGCGATATATAGACAATACTCACACTCGATTGTCCGTTCCCAAGATGCAAATATTAAACATATAAAAATTAAAATCTAAGGTGTCAATAATAACATGCATTCAATTTCAATTTAGAAGTCAATCGGGAAATCAATACAGGATTGCGCTACTACGAGCCACTATCTAGAATCTGGATGGTAGAACAATACCTGAACGTAAGCCTGTATATATATATGGTGTATAATAACTTTCATTCTATACAATAATACTAGAGCATGCTAAGATATCATTTCAATCAAAAAATTTGCAAAAACGAACAAAAATGGCCAAAACAGCTCAAAGCAGCCTAAAATAGCTAAATTCGGCATACCAGTGGTATCCGGCCAGACGACAGTAAGTTTCTGTGCAGAAAATTGGTATTCCGTCGGTATACAACGGTATTCCGTTGGAATTCCGTTTATATAACAGCAACGAAAACTTAAAAAATGACAAAACTTGTTTCGGCCATAAAAATCTCATTTTAAATCGAAATTCAGATTTGCAAAAGTCAAAATTACATATAATTGAATTTTCTACAACATGGAAGTATTAGTTTTCACAAATTAAATATTTGATAGATGAATACCTCAAAATACCTGAAAATTATATCTATAAACTCAGATCTACGCTATACCACCGATCAAAACAAAAATACTATATACTAAACATGTTAACAATTTAGAGAAGCATATTATAGAATAAAAACACTTTAGTTTTTATGGAAAATAAAAAATAAAGCATGGTCATATCACTTTTGAGCAAGATGTACTTGCCTAGGTTTTAGCAACCGAGCCTAATCTTCCACTCCACCACCAAGAGGGGTTCTGAAACCACACTCTATGCCTCAAGGCCAAGCTTTCCTAAGCTTGAGGAAGAGCATGGAGAGTGAAAAGGAAATGAAGAAGGAAAGAAAAGAGAGAGGAAAAAAACTCAAAGGATATATAAAAGGGAAAATTAATCGTGACCGTTGGATCATGATCCATGTCACGATCTAAGTCAATCCTAGCCATTGAAAGAAAACCAATTGTCTACTGGATAAAAGGATGTATCTACACTATTCACGAAAATATCTAAACACTATTCGTCAAAATATCCAAAAACTATTCACAAAATATCAGAAACACTATTCACAAAAATATCTGAAATAAAAAATATCTAAAATGTGGAAAATCTGTCTGGACGGTATGCCGTCGATATACACCGGTACACCGTCGGTATGCCGTTCCAAGAGAAAATCTATAATTTGGAAGAAAATTCAAAGCATTCCAAAACCAAGAAAATATGAAATATAGAACAAAATACATATCCATATATAAATACCGATACTGTGAGACGAGTCTCAAAACTCTCCATAACTTAGAAAAATTTCATCCTCGAAATTTTCTAAAGCCAGTCCAGCAAAAACGCATGCTAAAACAATGTAAAATCATAACTCATCGAAAGAAAATCCCGTGTACAAGTGATAATTGACATATAGAATTTAAATAAATACGAAAAATAATACATACATATATAATACTAGAAAAGAAGCGAACTAGGAGGCAAGTGGAATAATATACCCATGAGTCAGTTGAGTAGGGATTCATTCTCGCTTGCCTACGCTGACTCACAAAGTAGAAATGGGTCAAGTCTCGAAGTAAGTCGGTACCAACGACTCAGTCGAAGACATGACTCTAATTTAGGACGCACCTACGTAGTCCGGATACATGATAGATATCGTGTATCACGAGATACAGAGGCAGAAGAGTGGTACGAGAAACTCGTCTTCACTCACTGAATTTGTCGAGGCGACCATTATATTCCGAGTATAGGTAGAATACAAGACCGTCAATAAAACCCAAGAGTAAGATAAACTGAAGGAAATGCTCAAAAGCTCGCCTAAAATTTGACCGCCCTCGGCCAACATCACCTGCAAGCTCATATTAAAAGCATGCCCATGCTTCAAGGGTACTCGTGTGGTCTGCTACTGGCTCGGTCTAGCCTACTGGGCTTGGGCATACTGTGCTGGACGCTGGTGCTGAAATTGTTGAGACTGCGTCGGAAGCGGGCGCTGAACATAGGATCGTGTTGACTCTGGTGGTCCCTTTTGGCCCTCAATTGCCGATAGTACTAGGATAACTAATGAAGCCTCTGGACGTCTACGGGGATAAGACGCAATCATACGATTAGATGCCCCGCATCCTAGACACTGACCATTGGCCCTCCTGTACTGGGCTCTAGTGTGTCCAGGCTTGCCACAATAATCACATCCTGGATGTCTACTGCCTAGACTGCTGCACTGATGCCACCGTCGGGGTTGATGATATAGTCTGACGAGAAGGTCGGTGATCTGGAGCTCTGATTGTTGGGGCGGGAGATGAGGATGAATGGTAATGCCCCTCATCGTCGAATGTGACCTCTTCTGACCTCCGGTCCTCTTTGCTGTCCTTTGACTGGTCATCTCCAAGGATCTGGCTGCTCTCAGTACTATCAAAGGTGTCATAAAAATGGCTTACCATAAGTTGCTGAAGCTCCAAGTGCAAGCCATGTCGAACCTCCGAGCTCTATCACCATCGGATCCGAGCTCTATCACCATCATACGCTACCATATGCGATTCAAATCGACTAAGCCTACTGAACTCTACCACATACTGATCCATGGTCCTTACCTGCTAATGAAGGTTGTTGAACTGTCTGAAGCTGTAACTTGGCTGAGGTGTGGAAGAACTTCTCCTGGAAGCACTCCCGAAATGTCTTTCAACTACTAGGCCTAGGAAGATCCATCTCCTGTGCTACCCGCCAGTCACGGGCAATGTCTGATAACTGCAGCTTCACCACTGCTACCCTATCCTCTGCTGGAGTCCTAGATGCTCCAAAATGGCCTCGGTGTCCTGAGCTAAGAATCGACTGATATTGCATCTTCGATGCCAAAGAACTGAGCTGGACGTAGGCACTAAATTCGGATACTGAGTTGTGACCACGACGTCCACTCGCCTCCAAAGCTACTGTAACACCCTGGCAGAGGGTGTTGTTGGTGTGGTCCTGGCCCTGCTACAACTGTTGGTACAACTGAACCACCTGTTGCTGGATCTGAAGCTGATTCTGATGTTGCTATTTTCGTGCCTCCATCATGCCCCTCAATCTCGAGTAGGGCACGTTGGTCTACCTAGGCTGGCTGTACTAAAGGACTGACGGAGCTGGCTGAGCTGACTGAACAAGAACATACTAAGCTACCGAAGGATGCTGAGATGGTGCTAGATTCTAACTATGCGGAGGCGGGGTCTGATCATGACCTTCCATCTGAGCGATCTGAGACGGCGGAGCAACTGAACCTTCGAAAGAAGAAGCAGGCGGTATGTCCCTGAAAGATAAGGACGTGGGATATCAATAATAGACAAGAATAGAACTAGGATATGTCAATCATGTTTACAGTTCAAGGAAAATGAGAATGCGATAAGCAAAGGGAGATCAAATGAAGACAAATATAGGATGAGATTCTAACAAGATGAATCCCCCACAAGTCTGAAGACAGACCTACATGGGCCACCAAAAACCCTATCATGCCCTAAAACCAAAATACGGGATAGCAAGGGCGAAACAAAGCTAGCTACGTACGTTAGAGTATGCCAGTACCCAAAATACGATCACGGTTGTCTAGAAGACAAGTGAGAGGACTCTAGCACGCCACTGACGACTCCTATGGTCGAACAAATCCTATCTCAATCAAACAACAAGTATCAAGAATATATCAAATATGAAAGTAAAGAGGCGTCCAAAATACTATATCATACATGATCATGAAGCTAGTGAATACAAAATGCTACACTAGAAAATTACCAATATACATGATCACTATATCAGTCTAGATCAAATATAATACATCATGTTGACCAAAGTCTGAAAAAGTCTCAAAAAATAGGGCTAACACATGCTCTAGCTAACACCACCCAAAATGAAATGAACCGCAAGTGGTAAGAAAAGAAAATCCACTCGCGAGGAGGAACAACCGCAGATCTAAGCAGGCGACGGGTCATCTAGAGAAAGGTAGGAAGAATCCTTGGGCTCTAGCGGTAAATCTGGGCAAATAAAACCAGTGGGGTCAGACTCCCAAATAGAAAGTACCACAAGGAAGCTCAAGGTAAACGACAAAGTCCAACAATAACAAAACAACACAATGACAGAAATAAATAAAGGCGGGTCGAGACTAGTGTGGTACCAATGCATGTATCTCGAGAATATAAATGACTGAATGAAATAATGAACAATATAGCTATGAACATAATAAGCCGATGAGCAACAAGGAACTTAGGAACTACTAGAAATCGGAGCCACAACCCTTAAACCAAATAAAGACCAGGGTTGTAGAACTTTTTCTGAGCAGAACCTAGCCGCTAGCCACTCACCGACACAAGAGCATATAATGTAACTCACAACCAAAAGTGCACGACCAATCATTCTCTACGGCTTGCTATCATTCGCTAGCTAGGGTTATCACAATCCTAATTACTAGTTTGCAAGTTGAGGAACTTCACTACCACCTACGATGTAGTAAATCGGATGGCCAAAGGGGCGACGACGGTAGAAAGAACAGAAATACAACCAATCAATAATCTCTATCAATAGTAGACAACACATCTACTCAAAAACAAACATATCAATAGTAGATTAAACATCTACTCAAAATCATATCAATAGATAAATCTACTCAATCAATAGAGGTCAGGGGCCCACAATAATAGGGGTTATCCCTGCCACTGTGGGGGCCCATAGCGACCAGAGTCGCGGTAGCATAAAGTGTCCTCCCCTCCCAATGATCTATATGAGTTTACTAGTCAATTACCTAAAAGATTTATTTTTAATTCTCAAGTCATGGACACTTAAGAATCGTCCTATAATGACGAGTCATAGGTACAAGTCATTTGCGAGATATCTCTAGCAAATGTTCTTAATACACATTACGCGCGATACATTAGACAATACTCACACTCGATTGTCCGTTTCCAAGATGCAAATAGATTAGACATGTAAAATTTAAATCCATGGTGTCAATAAATAACATGCATTCAATTTCAATTTAGAAGTCAATCAGGAAATCAATACGGGAATGCGCTACTACGAGCCACTATCTAGAATCTGGACTGTAGAATAATACGTAGACGTAAGCATGTGTATATATATGGTGTACAATCACTTTCAATCTATACAATAATACTAGAGCATGCTAAGATATCATTTCAAAGAAGATTTGCAAAAACGAAAAAATGGGCAAAAATAGCTCAAATCAGCTAAATTCGGCATACCGACGGTATACTGCGGTATACCGGCGTTATTCTGGCCAAAAGACAGTAAGTTTTTGGACATAAGATCGGTATTCTGTCAGTATAAAATGGTATTCGTCGGAATTCCTTTTATCTAAACAGCAACGAAAAATTAAAAATATAAAACTTGTTTCGGCCATAAAAATCTTATTTTAAATCGAAATTCGAATTTTTAAAAGTCAAAATTGCATAGAATTGAATTTTCTACAACCTGGAAGTATAAGTTTTCACAAATTAAAACATTTGATAGATGAATACCTCAAAATACTCAAAAATCACATCTATAAACTCAGATCTATATCCACCGATCAAAACCAAAAGTGCTATATGTAAAATATGTTAAAAATTTAGAGAAGCATATTATAAACAACAAAACTTTAGTTTCTATAGAAAATCAAAAAGAAAGCATGGTCATATCACTTTTGAGCAAGATGTACTTGCCTAGATTTTAGCAACCGGCCTAATCTTTCACTCCACCACCAAAAGGGGTTCCGAAACCACACTCTAGGGCTCAAGGCCAAGCTTTTCTAAGCTTGAAGAAGAGGAAGGAGAGAGAAGAGGAAATGAAGAAGGAAAGAAAAGAGAGAGGAGAGAGAAACTCAATGGGATATATAGAAGGGGGAATTAAACGTGACCGCTGGATCGTGATCCATGTCACAATCTAAGTCAATTCTAGCCAACGAAAGAAAACCAATTTCCAATGGATAATATGATGCATCTACACTATTCATAAAAATATCTAAATACTATTCATCAAAATATCCAAAACTATTCACAAAATATTAGAAACACTATTCACAAAAAGATATGAAATCGAAAATATCTAAAATGTGGAAAATTTGTCTGGGTGGTATGCCGTCGGTATACACCGTACACCTTCGGTATGCCGGTCCAAGAGAAATCCATAATGGAAAATTTTCAAAGCATTCCTAAACCAAGAAAATATAAAATATAGAACAAAATACGTATCTATATATAAATACAGATACTGTGAGACGAGTCTCACATAATATGTCCTTAAATATTGAAAGAGAGATTAGTCATTATGTATTCAAGTCTTCAACTACTTAAGCCAATGTTTCTTGACATATTTATATGTACATAGGTCCCTAAGGGATCTCCTAGAAAAAATTAAATCGAGCCTATCTATAAAAGTTTAATTGTATGTTTATGATAAATTCTAACTATATATAGAGAGAGAGGAAGTTAGGAATAATATTTATTGGAGGGTACGATGATCTCTCTCCAAAGAAAGATCGAGAGTACATCAAAAGGATTTTAAGTAGAGAAAGGAATGTGGTAGGAAATTTATTGTAGTATCTCATCCCAACATCGTGCCCCGTTCCTCGTTCGTAGGGAGCGCGGTTAAGAATAATATCGCTATTGATTGGTCGTGACCGATTGAATTAAAATTATTTCCTCGTTATGGAATGGCTTTTTCAAAATCATGTCCCACATTCAGCGAATTGTGTCGAGGATGGACTATGCGGTTGAGTCGGAAGAGACCTCCCTTGCTATGTTTTTCATGTCGCACTTGTTTCTTTGGATTTGGTTTTATGAATGCATTTTCGTGAATATTTTTGATGGATTTGATTGAATGCGTCCATCAAACTTCGCATTTCATATTGAACTCGGAATAGAAGGTAAAATGTTGATTCATTGCTTATGCAATTTTAGGTGATCATGTAGGTACCGTCTAGCACAACTCATCTTTTCTTTCACCTCAAGTAAATCTTGGTGAGTGGATAAATCATCAACGATAAATAAATCGATCACTCATCACTGCAACTAGAATTTTCAAGCAAATTACAGCAGCACAAAGTTACCACAGAGTCCACTGTTAGTATTTTGGTACAACATACATTTGCTAGCTCTTTCGAAGACAAATTCGGTAACCATATCCTCAAAACAATGATAAAATAATTGATACATCTCTCTTCTAAATCATCTAATACATCAAATAGTATGTATCTGATCTTCTAGAATCTTCAGGAGTCGTCATCCAATCCAATGCGGTCCACATGCCCTGGTTTAATATGTCAACGATCCAGTCAGGAAATAAGCTCAACAACAGGATGAAATAGTATATAAAATAGCAAGTATACTGGAAAGTACCTAAAATCATACACTAGCTACCAGAAACATGTGCAGTAGAACATTAGTGAACATGTAGGGTTATCAAGTCTAATGTATAGCAGAATGATATACTAGTAGTCACGTATAATATAAGACATTTTGTACAATGTACTAGCAGGAATAAGGTATAAAGTAATGATTGTTTGCCATTAAAATCTTTTGATGGAAATTTTAATACAAACAGAACAGTGTTACAATGTAGGACTTAGACATAGTCCTAGGAGTACACTTTTGTTTATCTGGGTCCCTTGTACCGATGGAGCGAGTGACAATACGTTGACTCCGTTGACGATCTGATGACGGTTCTTGGTTCTCTGAATATCTGAGTTGCTCTGGGTACTAGAGCTGGTGAAGAGGAAGAAGACGTTGAGTGTCTGTAGCTGCCTCTCTGGTTGTGCGATGTCTTTGTCGGTATATGTATGTTCATCTCTGTGTGTGTGGAAGAAGAAAATGATCCCTCTATTTATAATCTGCAGGCTGGCTGCTCATGCGCATATGTAGGATGCGCCTGGACGCGGGGCCACGTGGTTGTTGCTGATGGAGCGCATGGACGATGCACCCTAATTGAGGGGTTGAATTCTTCATACTGCTGTTGTGGGCTGGCACGTAGTAGGGGGAGAATCTTTCTGTTGTGAGATCTTGGGTGAATCGAGTCAAGGGACACGTGTCATCGGCCTATGGCTCGGAGATCTCGATTTGGTGGGGAATGATCTGGTAGGATGCGCCTGGGATTGGGCGTATGAGGAAACTTTGGCTCACAACCTTTGGAGTCACGAACAATTTGGGGCGCATAGCTTTTGAGGCGCATACGAGGCTTTAGTAGTGACTTTACTTCTGTCTTTAGGGATCAGAGAAAAGTCTAAGGCGCATGGCTTTTGAGGCACATGTAGAACTTTGGGCGCATGGCTACGGAGGCGCATGCAGATGGTTGGACGGCCACGTGGCTTGTAACTGCCGGAGGGGAGTAATGATGATGCTGATGTCGGCGACGCTTCTTTTTCTAAAAAGCTGTCAACTACAGTCTTCGAGGGACATGCTGCTAGCTCTGTCAGACTTCAGCATTTAATGTTCTTTGACAGGTGATGGTTGTTGAGTAGGCGCATCGATCGGCGTTCCATTAGGCGCATGGGGCCATATGGGGGTGCATGCTTGTGAAGCGCTCGGTACTGAAGGGCGCGTCTGTGTGATGTGGGTCTGTCCGACGCATCCGTACCACTTGATACGTCTTTTGGTGCGATTGTTACGTTCTTCGAGTGCTTTAAATAGTCGTTTTTGACTTGGCTGAATTCGAAGCGTCAGGTTCATCCATTTAATGTAAATTCATTACACGGGATTCGGAGAGCCATCCACTTGGTGCATGGGTTTGATTTGCCCGGCCTATAAATAGTAGCATGGAGAGAGTTTGCTTCTCGTTCTCTCACGTCCTTCCAAGCGAACTTGTTTACTCGAGTGCTTTCTGTTGATGAGATGCTCCCGAGGGTGAAGATGCGACGCATTGTCTTCATTGATGCACTTGAAGGTGACTGTTACATCCAAAAGTCAGAGTCGAGGGCTTTCAAGGCAGGCGAAGGTGCCTGTTGCATCCAAAGATCGAGATGCTCGAGCCTCGTCTCCGTTATGTGGAAAGAGCCGCAGGAATTGTGGTGCTGCGACTTTGGGGGCTCTTTCTTCTGTCAGAGTGGGTGTTGCCCATTCTGGTTGTGTTGAAAGCTGCTCCTTTAGCCGTGGTTTCGATTGCGGTCTTCTTGGTCTTTGGAGGCTCTTTCGAAGCCTCCCCTGGCTACATGTTGACTTGCGGTGCTCTTCTCTTCCTCGTTTGGGGAGCTCTTCCTCCAGCTAGAGGGTTGATTGCCACCCTCGTTCTGCTCAATAAATGCTTCATTAGTCGAAGCATTTAGACGACGGTGAGCCTGACTGGAAGGGTGGCACGTAACTGAGCTGCTTATGAGCACCCTGAATTTTGGGTTGATTTTTTTATTATTTTATTTTATTTTCTGATTGATTGGTTTGGATAAATAATTTATTCTATTATTTTTTCTTAAGTCTACTTTTCGTGCTTTTGATATTTGGAGTGTCAGGGATGTTCAACTCTGGAAATCTTCTTCACGAGTTTTGGAGTGGACAGATTACCTTCATGACGGTATATGGTGTCCCACTCAAACTTGTTCCCTTGTGCTCTTTTTTTTCCGTAGAACTTCGGGTCGATTTAGACCATTTGATTATTAATTAATTTTTCACTCTTTTCCTTGATCATTATTAGCACGTTACCGTGACTTTTAATTTAGGAGCACAAGACCAGTCAGTTTCTTGAAACCAACTTCTCATGCATGATCTACTCGAGACGCTCGTCACCTATGACCTTCGTGTCCCACTCAGACACGCTATTTTGTGCTCCATTTGCTTCACACAACTTTTCTGACACGTGACCCAATTTTATTTCACCCACGGTGTCATATTCATTTTCCAACTTAATTTGTGGGTACCTTGTCGACCAAAACCTGTCAGCCCCAATTATGGATATGGTCCACATTGAGCCTACTATCCGCATGCCACTTGTGTCCCATTTATTGGAATCCCCATGTGCTACTTATTTACCCATGAACATCGACACTTATTTTTAATTCATTTATTGCATAATGTCCGATTTTGGATCCAATCCGGCTCCACTGAACCCAACCCCAGCTTCATTTTTCTCTCTCATGATGCCCTCATTTTTCTTACCCAAAAATAATATTGAATGCTCATTCTACCTATTTTTATATTTATTGGAAATTCTATTGACTTAAACCCCTATTGGAATTACCTACCTAGCCATTGGTTAATCTAACTAAATCCTCACCATGCATTTCCCACTTTCACTCACAGCCAACATAGGCGGCCCTAACTCCCAAGCTCCTTTTTTTATCTCTTTCTCTCTTATCCTCTCTCTCTCCTCCCTTAAATTATTTCTAACAACAACAACAACAACAAAAACACAACACCAGCAACAACACCACTACACAGTCCCTCATTCCCGAGCCACCCCCCAAGCCCAGGCCGACCACCTCCGGCGGCCGAGCCACCGACCTCCGCCGCAGTCGACCACCACTCCTCCATATCCTCCTACACTTCTTCGCAACCAAAACTTCATCTCCACCTTATCACCATCACCAACCACCTCCGCCGGTCGCACGTTGGCCACGAGTCCGCCGCCCCCGCCGCGCTAGCCGTGCGCCGCATGTTCGCCGACGTTGCCAGGCCGTGCTATCCCGTGCGCCGCTGCACAACGCACTGAAACGGCAGCAGCAGCAACAGCACGGCGCCATGGCCACGCGCGCGCGCCGCGTAGGCCGCCATCGTGGCCCCCACGACCACCCCCTCGCGTGCGCCCTACCCTAAGTTTTCCTCCCATGACGTCCACATCCTCCGGATGCGCCGTCGAGGCGATTCGTGCATTTTGCACGAAGTCCCGTCGTGACGAGCTCGAGAACGAGGCTGAAATAGCGTTCCGTTGCAGCAACTTTGCGAGCATTTTCTCAAAAATCTGACCGTTGGATCGGCATTTCTTTGCTCCATCACAATCTCGGTATATCCACCTTCACTTATGTCAATTTTTGTCCGTTAAATTTATCGTTTGATACATCAAAACCGGCCACCAAGTTGACCGTTTAAATTGTATTAAATTTGGACAATTTTGCGGGGCCAACTTCGTCAGCTTGTATATCCTCCACCGCAGCTCTTTTGGCATGCTACCAGTTCCTATGCGAAGCTGGTATAACCCCCTTACTACCCCTCCAGTTTCGTTTTTGTGAGCTTGTTTGATTGGTTGAATTCGACGCCAAAGTTGGTCGTCCGAATTCGTAATTTCTAACTTGTAAATTTCATTTTTGAACACGGGACTCCACATTTCATTTCTGACACCACTATTAGACTCGTGGCATCGTTCTGGCATGTTTTCATATAAAATTTGTTAGATTTGGAGAACGTGGGCCCTGGCACATTTTTCGGTGCAAAGTGGCCCACATTCTGTGTCAACGGGACTTTTTGATGCCGACTCATCGGAATCCAATTCGGATATACCGTTGAGTTTATAATGTCATTTTAGACTCGTTGACATATAATTTGCTAAGTTTTGGTGGACATTGGATCCGGCACGCATTTCGGTGCAAGTCCGATACCAATATCCGGGTCAACGGATCATTTTGAGATCGGCTCATCGAAATCCAATTTCGGATGTACCGTTGAGTTCGTATCGTCATCCTGGACTCGTTGACATGTAGTTTGCTGAGTTTTGAGAACATTGGCTCCGGCACGCATTTCTATGCAAACCGAATTCAAGTTCAGGTCAACGGAGCAAATTGAGATCGGGTCAACGGAATCCAATTCTGGACATACCGTTGGGTTCGTGTCATCATTCTGGTTTCATGGACATATAATTTGTTATATTTTGTAGACTTGTTTTCTTGCACATTTTTCGGTGCAGAACGGCTCCGACACGGACACAGTTTTGACCCAAAATTACCTTTTTATCCTTGTGTCCAAATTGGACCGATGGGTAGGCTATTTTAGCTAATTTGACCATTCTGGACACAGTGGCATGTTTATTTCATCGTCCGACAATGTTTGTTGATAGTTTCTCTGAGTTTAACCTTTTTATAATTTATTAATAATTAATCCTTATAATGTTCGTATTTCGGGATTAGTACAACGAAACTGAGATCAGTCAATTCCAGTGATCTCACATCGCTAAAATTGACAAGATGAACACGTGGATCACTATAATAAGATTATCAACCTTATCATTGATCTTCTTATCTCGATTTGTGTGTCGTAAGTTTCGACGTGCGAATAACGAAGTACACCTTATTCTTTAATAATTAGACTAGAATTTACCCTATTGACAATAGTTGACCCAAAGTCAACTATAAGTCAACACTTGACCTAGTTTGACTAGATTATTGACCGGAGTTGACCTAGAGTGTTTTGACTTAGAAGAACCTAGAATAAAATAAATTGTTTGTAGAGATTTATTTATTACAACTTGAACACCTTGTAACCTGTGTTGCTTTAAATAGGACTCTGTGGCTTCAGTTGGACCCCTATACCTATCAGCTGTTCAGGTTATCAGGCGATTACATTCTCTGATCATTTCATATCCTGTTAGAATTATTTTTCTGCTTTAGATTACTTTACTTGATGGTGTCACGTTGGTAACACGGATTAGTACTATATGGATCCATTCTTGAGATGTTATCCCCTCAAGGAGCATCGTATACTACATGTTATGTGCGTTTTATTTATATGGTGTATCACTATGCTTCATGATTCTTCGATCACTTGTGACATATACTCTCATGATCACAGAGTCTTCCCAGAATCACCCCATTTATGGGCATTTCCAGAATCACCCTATTGTGGCATTCCCAAAATCACCCATTTATGGGCTATCCATGTATCACCCCTTGTGGGCCTTTTTATGGAATCATAACATAACCTGGTTGGATCCTTGTATATTGATTGGGGGTACGGAGGAGTAGAAGTAGACATGTGAATAATATCCAAGTAGTGTAGTTCCCAGAATCACTCCATAGTATAGTTCCCAGAATCTCCTATGCCATTCACATGTTTATATTGTACTCTGACTCACTAGCCACTGTTAGCTCTCTACTTATAGTAGATATTTCTATTACAGTTCTCTTTCTCTATTTACATACTGTATTTCCTTCAGATCCTATATCTTACTTTACTGTATGATTATATTTTCTAACCTGCTATGATCTGTTGAGATGTACTGTGCTCGCTCCAGTCCTGACTGGACCTGTTGATAAATTTTACAGATAGCTTGGAGGTTGCCTGCTAGCCTAGAGGAGACAGTAGAGGTTGTATAGATAGCTAGGATTTATTCATAGTTTATTTTCAGTTGTCTTGAGATGTATTTATGGATTACTGTATTTGAGTTTTGAGATGTATTCTGAGTTTTCGTATCTTAGACACTTAGACTCTTCTGGTCTTCTATTTTTTATTTGAGTTTTATAAATTATCGTACTTCTTCTTCCTTAGTTGTGATTGAGTTTATTCTGCTATGTCACCCCCATTCGGGGTGTATAAACTGCTTAGCCTTATACTGTTAGATGCATGAGACCTAGGACAGCGTTCTACCGCCGACACTGTGGCGTAGGCTGGGCGTTGTTACGTTCTCGTGCCCTAACTCTAGGGTGCGGGTCGTGACAGTCACGATTTTAGTGGTGGCCCATGCAGGTCGAGTTTATGTAGTGGTATTCGAACTAGAGTACCACTACAGCCTGCAGTAGGAATAGGATATATTTTTGAAGGTACTCAATCACAGTTAGGATCACTTGAGAGATTCCTGGGACGACCCATAAGAATCTTATTTATCACTACCACATTTCTAGTTTGAGGGTAAATTTGTCATTTTGTAGTAATTTAAATTTATTAGAATTAATTAGAATTTATGGGAATTTTTAGGAATTATTTTGGATTTATTTGGACTAGTTTATTTTTTGACTAGTTTTGACCCTTGTAGACCAACCTAGGAACTAACCCTAGTTAGTTGGGCTTGGTTAGGTCAAGTGACTCTAGTCTAACCTAGTATGACTTAAGTTAGTAGTTATTGATTTATTATAAATTTAATTAGGAATTTAGGAATCAAGTGTTTTGATAAATGGCTTGTGGTTTCACAAGTCATTTTGTGACTAAACTTGATAGGACTAGCTAACCTAGCTCAAACCCCACCCAAAACCAATATGGCCGGCCAGCTAGGTTTAACCTAGGGATTCCCCCACTATAAAGTCCCTTCTAGATTTTAGGGCTAGCCTCTTTTAGGGTTCATCCAAAAGTTCTAAAGAAAGAGGTGAGTACCATCTTCCAAAATTTATTAAAAATCTAATTTAAATCCTTTCTTCCCCAAACCAATTTCATTAGGACCTAAAATCAATGCTCTTGCTGTTGGTATTGATTATTTGCAGGGAAACAATTTGTGAAAGTTTGGGCGGCTTGAGGAATCTCTCCATTTAGTTTTTTGTGAAGGCTTGTTCACCAATAGGTAACTTTCCCTTTTTTCCATAGATTTTCATTTTGTCTTCACCAATAGGAAGCCCTAAGGGTCCCCCTAAGGTCTGGATAGGTTTCGTGTCCAGTGTCGAAGGATTCGTGTCTATTCTGGACACGTATCAGTACACTAGCCATGGTATTCGACAGAATGCCACAAAGGGCATGTCGATCCAGTTTACCTATTGTTTTTGAATAGGAAATAGGTTTTAGATCTAGCTTAGGGATTCTGTCCTTGTGTCGTAGTTTTCATGTCGTCTTGTCGTTTTGATGGTGTGGACACGCGCGTGCACACGCTCGCGCGCGCTACAGGGATCCCCTGCCTATCGGGCCCTGTAGCGGACATGACACGACACGTTTTGGGCTGAAACTTTGGTGGCACTTGGGGCTCTTGACTGACATGTCACAGACCAATTTTTAGCTCGTCTTATCGAGTGGTTTGAGAGAAATCTCAACCGCACCGATTTCCTAGTGCACTGCATAGCGTTTTGGGCCACTGATACGGGCCTCGTGTCCGACACTGACACGTCGTGACACAGACCAGTGGGCCTATAAGGTAGCCCTATAGGTGGGCTACCTATGAGGGTGACCACGAGATCCTCTCGTGTCTTGTGTCGTGCACACGACACAAGTGCACGTGTGTACGAGACAGTGCACTGTCAGTGCACTGTATGTATGTAATTTTGATTTCTGGTTATGGACACACCGTGTCAGGCTATGGGTGACACGAGATGAGTTGTGGGGCTTGTGCACGAGGGGTGTTTTCATTTTCCAAGCATTAGGTTCATGATTAATTAATTTGCTATTCGATTCCTCATTAAAACCATGTTTTGATACTGATTTTATTTTTTGTCATTCCCAGTTCTAAATTGAGATGGCCTGATAGTTTCAACCCCTGCAATGATGTTTAATACTGAATTTTTGATTCTAAACATGTTCCTATATCTGAAATCTGAGATTTAGGAAGGCAATGAATCAATTTCCCTTCTTTTCTTCCTAACAAGGATTAACTTGATGTGTTAAATTGATGTTTAAAACTGAGTTCTAAGTTCCAGTTTGTTAAAAACCTGAGATTGTAGTAGATGGAAATCTGAGTTGGTTTTAAAACAAACCTGAGTTGAATCTCAGTTTTCAATTTGAATGTGGTTCCTCTCCTATATTTTTGAATAACTGCCATTGAATATTTATTGGTTGTTAGCTAAGATTGGATAAGTAGACTGAACTGAACCTTTGTTCAGGAATTTCCTGAGTTTGAATCTCAGTTTTCAACCTGAGATTTATTGAGTATTCATACTGTTTTGGGCATTCTTCAAATAACTGAGAATAGGAAGGAGGGGGAAACTGTCATTTGTTTTTCTGAGTTTTTGATATGAATATCTGTGTATGGACTCACATTTTCATTTTCACTAATTGCCTAACCTGCATTGTTCTAATTTATCAATTTGTGAAGATGTGGGGTTGAGAACCTGTGGGTGACACTGCCCCTTTGCAGTCCAGTTTGAACTGAACACTACACACACACACCTTGCACTCTCACTTGTTTCACACAACACACAGGCCTCTTTATATTCTATATGCATGTATGTACACACACTATTCTTCATTGTCTTGTATTTTCCTGCTAACACATGTACACACACTGTTCTGAGTCTTCCTTTACTGCTCACTGTTTTGGTATTCCTGCACATTGTCATAACACACACTCCTTCCTCATTCTTCCACTGTTTTGTATTTCCTGTTATTATAGGTAAGCCCTATACACACACTGTTTTGTTTTCCTTACATGTCTTATGTAAATTCCTGCAAACACATAATGCACACAGGTCCCTCTTATTCTTTACTGTGGTATATTTCTGCACATGTACTAGTCACTGTCCACACACAATTGCATAGCACACACACACTTGGTTATATACACCACACACATGCTTCCCCTCTTTATGCACCTATTTATGCAGCTTTATAAATGAATATCTATATGTAGTGTGTGCAATGTGAATACCTGTGTACTTGTGAGTGTATGTCTATATGTATGTACATATAGTATTTAGCCTAGGTACACTTAGTGTTAGTTCAATATACTTGTATCTATATATAATGTGTATATACTTAGGTATAATGGATACTTGGAATGTGGTGTGTTGTCTAATATAGACTTGTTAGAGCCTAGCATGACTTGTTAGACCTAGATAGTTGAGTTTAGACTTGATTAGACTAGGTTGACCTAGTTTGACTTCTAGGGTTGATCAAAGTTGACCAAGAGTTGACTTTGGCCTAGATTGACTTAGAATCATGTAGAATGCATAGTAGGACTCCATTTTACTATTCTGGACTTGTTGTGACTTGTGCTGTTCTGATTAGGAGCCAGACACCACTCCTTGGACGGTACTCTTCATATTGGACACTCAGATACAGACGAGTACATTCTTGATCATTTCATATCCTGCTTAGAATTATTTTCTGCAGTAGATTACTTTACTTGTACTGTCACATTGGTCACACGATTGGTACTATATGGATCCTTTCTTGAGATGTTATCCTTAGGGAGCATCGGGTACTCTATGTTCTGTGCGTTTCACTTTCATAGCGTATCATATGCTTCTTGGTTCTTTGATCACTTACGACATGTACCCTCATAATCGTAGAGTCTTCCTGGAATCTTACACTGTTGGGTTACCCCCAGAATCCCCATTTTTATGGGACTTACACTGTTGGGTTACCCCCAGAATCCCCATTTTTATGGGACTTACACTGTTGGGTTACCCCCAGAATCCCCATTTTTATGGGACTACTATGTATCACCTTCGGGGTCTACCACCTTTCGGGGGCTTATCACCTTCGGAGTCTATCACCTTCGGGGTCTGTTACATAGCATCATATAACATAACCTGGCTAAATCCTTGTGTATTGATCGGAGGTACGGGGGGAGTATTACATGTTCATATTGTACTCTGACTCACTAGTCACTGCTAGTTCCTTATGTATAGTAGATATTTCTATTACAGTTCTCTCTCTGTTTACATACTGCACTTCTTTCAGTACTTGTATCTTACTTTACTGCATGTTTATATTTTCTAACCTGCTATGATCTGTTGAGATGTACTGTACTCGCTCCTGTCCTGACTGGACCTGTTGAAAATATTACAGAGGACGAGGAGGAGGCTTGCCTGGATACTTACTACGGGACAACCTTAGATGCACCTACGAGCTGGACCCTCAGGAGGGCCCAGCTCTAGCTGAGGAGATCACCCCGATTGCCTAAACTAGACTAGTTAGGCTTATCTTACTTTTACAGTCTTGAGACATGTCTTAGTTAGACTTTATTTGGAGTTATGAGTTGTATATATTCTTTCATCTGAGACCTTGTACTGTTGGATATTGCTGGGATTATCTTAGACTACTGCTTTTATCTATTTACTTCCTTGAGTTCTATTTTATTTCGTGCTATCTCTTAGTTGTGATTGAGTTTTACTGTTATTTCACCCCACTCGGGGAGTATAAACTGTTTAGATATATATTGTTAGATGTATGTTGACCTAGGACAACGCTCTACCGCCGACACTACAGCGTAGGATGGGCGTTGTTACGTTCTCGTACCCTCACAGTGGGTGCGGGTCGTGACACATTTTTAGTGGTAGCCCATGCAGGTCTAGACGAGAAGTGTAGTGGGTACTCAAACTAGAGTATCACTGCAGCCTGCTATAGGATAGGACATTAATTTTAAGATACTCAATCACTTTAGGAAAAATTCCCTTTTATTGCCATCTAAATCCTTTTGTCAGCTGATCCTTTGAATTATAATTGTCCGCCTTTGTTTTTTGCTTCTTTCTCAGAAATTGATACTCTTGTTTGTCTATCTCCAGGATGGTAGAGACTCGATCGCAGCGTACCGTCCATGAGGATGCTATAGAGGGGACTGCTACCTCTCAGCCAGCACGGTGAGGCCAGGGGACTGCAGCTCCTGCCACCTCAGCTCGTGTTGAGACCTCGCAGCCGCAGCAGGAGGTATGCATCCACCGACTGGGAGGCAGGACCCGGTCATTCCAGAGGATCCTTTTCTGCCGCCACCGCCTCCAGGACATGTGGACGCAGCTCAGATGTTCACGTATTTCCAGCAGTTCATGGACCGACAGCAGGCTCGGCAGGACAGAGGCATGGAGTTGGCCGTCACGACAGCCGTAGCTCGACCAGTGGTACAGCAGCAGAGGACACCGGGGATCGAGCAGTTTCAGAAGATGAGCCCCAGGGACTTCATGGGAACAAAGGGGATCCTGTATGCCGACGAGTGGATCGAGCATATGGAGGAGATCTTCCGCTTGGCCAGGATTCCAGCAGACCTTCAGATCGAGGCCGCAGCTAGCCGGATGCGAGATCTTGCTCGCACCTAGTATCAGTAGGACCCCAGGTAGGAGTACCAGGGCAGACTTGGGAGCAGTTCAGGGGCTTCTTCAAGAAGAAGTTCTTCCTGATTCAGCAGTCAGAGCCTTGGAGACGCAGTTTGAGAGCTTGGTCTAGGGGCCTCTCAGTAGAGGAGTATGCGGGAGAGTTTGGCCGTCTCGACAGGTTTGTTGAGGGGTTGAGCGAGACGGCGAAGGCCCAGAGGTTCCGGAAGGGTCTGGTCAAGGAGGTCAAGTCCCTGACCAAGGGGAACAGAGATGCTACATTTGAGAAGATCTTGACGGGAGCCCTGCTAGCAGAGGATGATCTTGAGCTTAGGCTCAAGAGAGGGAGAGACCCAGTTGGGGGCAGTAGCAGCAGCGGGGCCAGGCCAAGAGGCCTCACTTTCAGTTCCAGCAGCCGAGGCAGTTTCAGCCGCAGCCGATTCAGCAGAAGCCAGCTCAGCATCAGCAGCAGCCGAGGCAGCACCAGCAGGGCCAGAGGTAGGTTACCGTTTGTATCTACTGTAGAAAGCCCGGGCATGTTGCCAGTGAGTGCAGGAAGAGGCTGGGACAGTGCCTTGTGTGTGGTTCAGCAGACCACCAGATGAGGGAGTGCCGTACAGGACGAGCAGCTCCGGGAGGAGGAGCAGGAGCCAGAGCTCAAGTGGGCCAACAGCGGGGACCAGTCCTGCCGACTCAGCAGCAAAGGTTTATCCAGCACTAGCAGCAGGCCAGGGGAGGCCAGCAGGACGAGCTTTCACTATGGCAGCTGGAGATACGGAGGTGACTGGAGAGCTGATTGCAGGTTCGGTTCTTCTCGACTCCAGTCCAGCATTTGTATTGTTTGATTCTGGTGCATCGCATAGCTTCATTTTAGTATATTTTGCGATTAGGCATGGTATAGTAGCTGAATCGTTGCCTAGGACTTACAAGATCACGACCGGGGGTGGTATTATCCGTGAGTGATATCTGTAAGGGTCGAGAAGTAGTTTTGGGAGGCCGTGAGTTGGAGGTGAGCCTGCTCGTAATGCTATTGCCGAACTACGATATAGTACTAGGCATGGATTGGTTAAGCAGGCACCACGCCAGCATCGATTGCAGAGGGGGTAGAGTTCTGTTCAGAGTGCCGGGGGAGCCAGAGTTCGAGTACTCCAGACGTCAGGCAGAGCAGAGCAGCGCGAGTCTTCTGTGGAGTCTCGGTCGAGGAGCAGACGATTCCACACCCCTTGGTAGCAGAGTATATGGATGTTTTCCCGAAGGAGTTGCCGGGACTGCCCCAGACAGGGACATTGAGTTCTCGATAGACTTGGTTCCAGGAACGGAACCCATCTCTCAGCATGTCTATCGGGTGAACAATGGCGAGCTGGTGGAGCTGAAGAAGCAGGTAGATGAGCTACAGGACAAAGGCTTCATCCGCTCGAGTTCGTCGCTATGGGGTGCACCAGTGTTGTTCGTGCCGAAGAAGGATGGGTCAGTACGCATGTGTATTGACTATAGGGCACTCAACAACCTCACGATCAAGAACAAATACCACTGCCGCGGATCGACGATCTGTTTGCCAGTTGAGCGGAGGTCGGGTATTTTTCAAGATTGATCTGAGGTCGGAATATCACCAGGTGAGGTGAAGAGGGAGGATATTCCCAAGACCGCTTTCAGGATGCGGTATGGGCAGTTCGAGTTTCTGGTTATGCCATTTGGGCTAACCAATGCACCAGCAGTGTTTATGAACCTTATGAATAAGGTGTTCCATCAGTATCTTGATCAGTTTATAGTGGTGTTCATAGATGATATTTTGGTACATTCCAAGACTGAGGAGGAGCACGAGGAGCATTT